>MU866423.1:0-30797 GCA_033296915.1 Triangularia setosa | reverse complement strand
CCGGGGGCGGGGGCCCCCCGCCCCCCCCCCGGGGCGCGCGCCCCCCCCCCCCCCCCCCCCACATATATCAACATCAGGACCCAAGGACGAGAATAGGTAGCTGGGGTACGGATCTGGCTGAGCCAATCGACTGGGTTGACATGGCCGTTCGGAGATCTTGTTCAAATAGAGGCTTGTACTATGCTCAATAAACCATACTGCACTAGTCTACGGGCTGGGTGGGTGTGGTTCTGCCTTTTGGGCACGGGGCAGGTCCGCAGCAATAAGAAAAAAGAAGAAAAAAGGTACAAGGCCAAAGTACCTCCCTCCCACACCCCAGAAACAAACAACTCGGCCCTCCTCGACCCCCACCACGGCCTCGAGGTGGACCGTGTGTCCTGGTTCCAGATGAGGCATGGAGACATGGGAGACATGGGAGACAGCCAGCGGGGGGATTTCGTTACCAAGGATTGGGGAGTCTTTGGGACAGGGGACAAGGGAGTGTGTGGATGTATTTTTCTTGCGGTTGATAGCTGGGCACAAGGCGACCTCCTTGCTCGCCCGCCTTCGTTCCTACCACACCCATCATCCAAGTGGCAGAACTGGGAGGAGACATGGAAGCTGCTCAGTTGATGAATCCGGAAGACAGGCTGCTGAGCCCGGCTGCACGCTGCAATGTGAGCCATCCTTTTACTGTGACCATCACCGGCCGACGCTCTTGCAGCAGGTACCGCAGGTTTTCAGGTCTTGGTTATGTGCTGACCGCAGCGGGACGGCAGTTGCGAGAGGGGGGAGAGGGGAGGCAGGCAAAAGGAAAAAGACTCTGGCAACATCCATCCGTTGTGGAGGAGGCAGTGGGTGGAAAGACGGAAGGAAGGGACGGACGGGGCGGCTTCAACAGTTTCGCGCGAGGCATTGCCATCGTTCCCGCCGTCATTAGCGAGAGAGGCTCCGGAAGAAATGACGACTCGTTTGTTGCTCGATGATGCACATCTTGTGGACCAAGTGGTTCGTGGCCGAGTCCCTTTCTTTTTCGGATCTTCGCAGTACCCCGCGGGTGGGTTAAAGATCTTGACACGGAGGTGGTGAATGGGCTTGTTGGTCCCGAGACAGCGCGTCATTGGGAGTGAAGGTGGAAGTGAGGTTGATTTCGCAACTCTTGATGGGGTTCGACGATGAGGTGTGGCAGCTGGCAATGCACATGAACAAGGGTCTCTAGTGGACGCACTATACTGCTCGCGGTATGGCCATGGACCCAGCGAATGGAGCACTGCATACAGGCACCCACAACACCCAAGAACCGGGAGTGAGGCATCAAGCCGGACACTTGGCATGTCACTGTGCAATTATCTTAGCCCAGCTCTTAATATTCAAGCTCAGCGCGGCAATTCTCAACCTCAACCCCCCTCTCCTCACTGCCAACCCCCACTGTTTCCCAGGACATCACCACAAGTCTCGGAGCGGGACGGCACTCACAGGTCTTGTCCCAGTCTTGTTCCACCGTCAATTACCGCATACTCCCGTACCACAGTAGTAGGTACTAGAAGATATTCTATCTAGTGAACGACATCAGATCAAGGGCAGCTGGAATCTGTATGTCGTCAACCTCGGCAGTCGCGTTTCCGATACCACGGTTGGGTGGTCTGCACTTGTGGCGCCAGATGGACACCTGCGGCGCAATCTTGAATTCCGGGGACCAGCTCAGCTTTCCGCCTCGTGTTAGCAACCGTGGTACGGTTGTAGCTTGAGCACTAACAGCAGAGCCCACAGCTAAGCTCAGAGCAGCTGGGATCGTGCGCACAGCTCGGGACGGCTTCAGCTGGTGTCAACCCGCTGTTTTTCGCCTCCACTTTGTCAAAATTTCGAAAGTTTCAATACCGGGCAAAAATAACCCAGCATAATGCCCTCAGTTTCCAAACGTCATGCGCATCCAGAACAAACCAGGGCTGGAAACAAAGCGGTTCAGGGCAGCCGTTTCTCGCCTGGCGGTCGATCATCTTCCCCGCTTCACCTGAGGGCTTACTTGGGGCTTACCTGGGGCTTACCGTGGGGTGAGACTGAGACACGGGACGCAGCCGCCATTAACCGCCAGCAACTGTCGCGATTCTGACAAGGGTGAAGGCATTCAGGCCTCACAATACACTACGAGCCTCTATCACAAAAATCATGGTAAATATCACCTCGCACAGGACGAGACAAGATGAGCTGTGATGCTAGATGTCTGTCAGAATCGACTGAAAGTTCTCAATGCAGGGGGCAACGAGGGCGAGGCAAGGACCAGCCGCAGAGCACCTTGACGTCGTCCCGTGACTGGCTCAGCATGCCTCCAACTGGATGATGCTTGGCTTTTAAGCCCCGGAATGTCAACCGGGCCATTAACACCGTGCGCCGACTGTATGTAACGGCAGACAGCCGGATCCATTTTGACAAAATTGCTGCCCATCGCCTGACAACCTGCTGCTTCATCATGCGAGACGTCAACTGGGCCATCCCCAGCTCTCCACCGGACCGATCTCCACTATCAACGGAGAATACTTACAACGCAAGCACGCGTGCTGGTTTTCGCGCTGGCCTCCCGGACTGGACCGACTGGTCTCCAGGCTGGAGACTGGAAGCGGTTCCGCGGTTCAGGTCCAGCGAGGCACATCCAGCTAAAACAGTGCGCTAACACATACACTAGCCCCCCCCCGGATGTCAACCCGCCTCCACAAGCCTTTGCTCGGGATGTGACCCGTCATTTTCGACAGCACCCAGTGCGGAACGATGTGGGATGTGCGTCACAAGAACCTGCAGCCAGGCCAGATCCAGCAGGTCCCTTTCCCATCTTGATCGACCTCTGGCGAATGCATCTCTCCTAATTCACAGCTGGCCGTCTGCGAGAAATTTCTGGCCATCACCATTTGTCTGACCAAAGACTCCACGGGCTGCTACACGTGTGCTGTATGGAGAGCCATGGCAGGGCATATGACGCACAGGGAATCCTGGATGAGTTGATATGTCTAGCGCCGCCCCAGATGCTAATCCTGCCTCTGCAGACATGGTCGTTTCAGCCAAATGACCCGTTGATTCGGTTCAAGAGTGGACACGCCAGGCTTCCGGTACGCTTGACACTTCCCCGGAGGCACTAAGCAAGGCCAAGAAGCTGGTAAGCGAAAGGGAGGGCAGCAAGATCCCCGAATGCTGCTCGCTCGAATTTGGCGTTTGGCAGACGGCGAAGCGGCGGCCGGTGGGATGGGGGAAATTGTTGATCGGCCTGAGCCGAGTGTGGGTTTTCTGGAATTACTGACTTCATAATGAGCCTTTCCAGACTGTTGAAAACCCGGGCAGAATGACTGAGCCTGGAAAACTGAGGAAGGTTAGTCCATCGCGAAGGTGTGTGATAACCTATGCCTTCCACATCGCTGGCGGCAGCAACTGCAGGCGAGGGGCATAGCTCAAATCCTCCATCACGACTATATTACTACCTTTGGCTGAAAGCAACGGATACTGTGCACACCATCTGCACTATACATTTTACAAGCTGGATGTCTTGTTCAAGGTTAGCTTGTACACTATACACAAACAACCCTTGCAGGGGCTGATCCAGCGCTCTGGTTTGCGGGACGTCCCTATGTGGGCGCACCCTCCCCTCTCCCCCTCTTCTTCGATTCGCTAGGACCTCGATGCACGCTGCGAAGCACTAGGACTTGCGATGCCGGTTTGATAGTCGATGCTGCAGTTGCGGAGAATCGCGGAGTTGTCTGGTCCTTGATCTAGAGATCGAGATGTCGCCTGTCGTGTACATACACTACCGTATCTCAACGCAGGAGTCCAAGCGATGTCACCCACTAATCAAACACATCAAGTTTCTACCTTCAACACGGGGAGAGACTGGTAGATCCTGGACATTTGGCACATCACTCGGTACGCACAGTACGTACTGCCACTGTTTTGTCTGCGAGACGGGAAGAGGTGAGGCTGACCTCCACTCTTGTCACGGGACTACCATCTCTCGATGTCTTCACCATACCGCTTCGAATACCGAACTCAAGCAGACAACACTCTTTCACATACCGAACTGATTTGTAGCACGACAAACCCACGTGCTGGCATTCTGCTCCAGTGTTGGCCAGGACATAAAACAGCTCACTCCCCCCAGCCATGCTTGAAATGCGCCGTCACTGCAATTTGGGCCCCCATACGACCTGGGGCATCATCAGACACGCACGGAAATACGACTTGAAAATGACGGTGGGGTCGACAGTCAACCTGATACGTATCGCAGACCCAAAAAAGGGATGAGGGGCAGATACACTCCAGATTGCTCGTCATCGACATTTTACTGATGACTAACAGCTGCAGCGTGGGGGTTGCAACCTCTTCTGTTCTGGGAACTCTTCACGAGAGCACGTCTGTGCTGTAAAAGCTTTTGCTGGGTTTTCCATTACACGACGCCCGATGGCAGTGGAATGATGTAGCACACAGTGTATACCCGTCTTCGCCGCGCCGAGACGGTATTCCAATCGGGAGGTCGCCGAGACAGCCATCTCTTGTCCGACTCCGAAGCCATACGAAAACATTTCGTCCGAGCCCTGGCCCAAAGTACACCGGCTCGGAAGAAAAACCCAGTAAATAGGCGCTCGTCCCGTCATATTGACCTCGCGAAGCACTTTATTACGCTGTTCAACATCGACACCAGAACATTGGAGATGGTTGTATCTCTTGTGTTGAGCAATTTTAAGGGCTCAGAACCCCTCTGAAGACTCTGGCCGTCAAGGTACCTGTTAATACCAGTGGCGCCAAGTTGACCATGAAATGGCGCCTGTCAAGCTTCGCAAGCAATTGCTTCCGTTCTCCCTTTTGTCTGGGATCCCTCGCCTAGTGAAGCTGAGGCAGTCCCGACAGCACGTTCAGTCTCCGTGCTCCCGCCTTGCCATTGGCAGGGTGTCTCTATCGGTTACATCCGCTAACTGGAGCCTTTCTTATCCCTGCATGGGGCGCTGTAAATGGCCCTTTCGCCTTGAGCGGACACGCCCTTCCCCGTACCGTCTCCGCGGTTCAGAACGCCACACAGTGCTTGATTTAAGATGCCTCCCACCGCAGCGGCTGTTGGTGACTACACACCACAGGTGCGTCGGCAGGCAGCATCACAGGCAGGATCTCTCTGTTTGACGGATCTCCTCTCCAACGGCCGATGGCTGCGTCCAGTCGAGATGGCTGTCATCGGACGCCCCTGGTTTGCAGGTCGGCACCAAAGATCACCATGGGAACGAAAGCAGCAAAAAGATGCGAGTATCAAGACGAGATATCTGATATCAGTTTTGTCAGATCCGCGCCAAGGTATGTCCCGCGCTCATGGGAACGACTGCGCAACGCTGATTTGGCCCAGACAGCACCCCTGGGCTCCCGCCTTGCCATTTTCTGTTACGGTTGCATGCTGGGCCTTGCTAACTAGGACCAAACATCAAAAGCCCCTTTCTCTTTGTGATCACAAAAAATCTCAGCAGTCAGATTAGGCTCAGTGTCAGGCACGGGAACGACAAGCGCAGGAGGCAGATCTTTGCTGCAATTGCACAGAAAAGCATATTACGGCCATACACACATGATGGCAGCAACCCCCAAGCAGTCCACTCTCTCGATAGGTCAGTCGCGAGGGCAAACACGCCCGCAACACCAGGGCTCTACCAACACAACACCCCCCCCCAAGTTGTTATGCAAGCTTCCCTTTCTTGCGCACAAATCCCCCCCAAACCTGCTCCTTTGGTGGGGGGCGGGGCATGTACTGTACTGTGCTACAACAACACAAAATGTTCATCAGGGTGCGGCTGGCCCCTGGGCGCCTAGCGCGGATTGCGTCTTTTCGTCTCTTTTTCCTTTTTTAAGCTCTTGAAGCAGCAGTCTGGGCGAGATTAGAGAACCCCCGCTTTGATACAACAGCGCCGATAGAGACGTTCCGGTATCGTAGGTAGCAGTCACAGGAGGCCATACAAACCAGCCCAGGAGATGCAGCGAGACGACGATGTCGGAACGAATTCCTATGCCCGCACGGCCATCTCGGGAATCTGAAAGCCCATCTCACATACAGCAGCCAAGATCGAAAATACGCGGGCCTCTAGGAGCCCCGAGCACCTCGGAACCGTACCTCGAGATATTACTGGACACGGCCAGCTCATGTCGGGCCAGTTACAACGACGAATTCCTAGTCCTCAACTATCACCATCATCATCACGTCAACGAACTAGGAGAGACAGGCGCCACCCATCCACGACAGCTGAGACACGGAAACACAGGGCCAGCCAGGTCCAAAACCCTCCACCTTTTGACCGCCCACCAGAAGCTATACCGAAGAGCCCACTTTGGTGGTTGGGATGAAAAGCGGTGACACGGCGGCATTGACAAGTAAACGAGTAGCACCGCGCGGCACGCACAATCTGGGCATGCCCCGGCTGGCTGCTACCCAAGTGTTTCGTCCAGAGATCCGGCACATCAACTCGCTGTGGGCGTTCGGTACCTGCATGCAAGACGCAGACCAACCAGGCCCTGGTATCAAAGGAGCACGTTCTCGCTGCGTCGTGTCACGACTCACGACAGGTCAATTCGTTGGGGAACAGATAATTTTTGCCTCCCACATATGGAAACACCAAGGTCCCCGAGCGCCGAGCATCGCATCAATTATTACTCGAATGATGGCACACACGCCCACACACCACCCGTCAACCTACACGAGGTTTTCTCAACCGCGCGGGAGCCGCTAAATACGATCCACGGAGAATTTCCATCATGGTGACAGCAGCACTCGTCCAATCGAAGTCCAAAACTGGGGGGGGGGGGCTTTAGCAATAGGTCCGCCCCGCGGGCCCGATCTCACCTATCTGTAAGGGGTCCTTTTCACCTTTGATCCCTGATTCGACTTTGGATTGGCTGAGAGGGGTCTGTCGTTTTCTCATTATCAACAAATGGCCGGGCTGGCCACACTGGACCGGCCGGCCATATCTTTGGGAAAGATCGGTCGAGACTTTATTCATCAAGCCAGAAGAACAGAGATCGTCCCGTAACTTGTCTTGGAGCATTCTCAGCCTCCAGCGTTAAACGACGATGAAGAATGATGCCAAGTTGCCTAGATATGCCCGTTAAGTATCTAGAAGTCTAGAAATTTTCAGCGCGAGAAGCTAAAGCAGAAACGTGCTTTAAGGATCGCCACGGTGGGGGGTTGCAAAGGGGGAAAGGGGGGGGGGGGGGGGGGGATGTTGAGAAAGGAGGGGGCAAGTCAAGTGTAGAGGGAGTGAGCCGAACCCTCAAGAGGCTTTCGACTCACCTCTCTATTTGCTTCTTTTTCTTGGACTTGTTCTGAAATCTGTTTCGCAATGGGACTGTTGTTACTAGTGTAGCCCCTGACGCCAACGTTGACGTTAACATATCTTTTTCCAGGCCCCTGAACCCTGTGGTTGTTCTCTAATTATTCCCAAGTGGGATGATGAAAGCTCCAAATCTGTTCTTTTTCTTTATTAGCCTCTATTTCACCCAAAAACAGATGCAGGTCGTTTTGTGCTTGAGACATCTCCGGAAAGGCTGAAGGGTTCTCCGAGGGTCGACGTCGACGGGTTGGTCTCCCTCCCCCAATGTCTTGTTTCGCCTCCTCATTTCTTTTTTTCCCCTTGACCTTTTGGACGCTACTTGTGTCTTAGCCTATCCGAACCCGAACAACGGCCCCGGTTTTCTGAGGTTTCTTTCAGCTCTCAGTTTGAGCCTTGGGGAACGCTTGCTTTATTGCTTTCTTTCGGTTTCCGTTTTAAATCAAAGAAAAAGAAGGGTCTTCGACGCGCCGTGCCGCCAGCCGGCCGCTACGACTAATAGTAGTCTAGTTTGCGAGTTCGTCGAGTCCTAGTGTGTAGTGGCTTTTGATATCAAGTATCAATGCCGGGTTGTAACTGGATGGAGTGCGGTGGACTGGACTAATTTCTCCGGATGATCGACAAAGCTACAGCACCGGGGAAGCCCTCCGGGGTGTCACTTCTTTGCTTGGCTTTTTGGAACTCCCACACAATCACCGACAACCGAGCAGCTAGCAAGATCACAGATTCGCGATGGACACCAGCAAGAGTAAAACGGGACTGATTTTGCTTCTTGTTGTTTTGACGCCCCCGCCAGCCACGCCCCCAGACTGGGTAAACCTTTTTTTTTTTTTTTTTTTTTTTTTTTTCAGATTCGGTGATGCACATGATGCAAGACTCTTTTAGTCTATCCTATCCCCATCGTCAACAGCCGGGGTTGAATAAGAGGTAAAAGATCGTCGATCAAGACGACGGCGTCAATATCGAACAAGCCCTAAAGCCATAACGCTAGGCCTCTCGATATTCGACCTACATTTGACCATTCACCTATTCCGTAAAACATTCAGGACTCTCTCACCGTTCTAGTGTTGGCGTGGCAGCCGTGGCAAAAATTCTTTTCTGAGATCATATTTTAGGGGTTCGTGTTGTCGCGTCTCGTGCTTACTGCGGCAAGTAAGGGGTGGAAGTTAAAGCTCTATTCTTGTCTATAGGCATCACGCAGGGCCAACCACACAGAACAATACCACATAAGGTTTCTACTTATCGGAAGGACTAACGAAACCGAGAGTCTTTCTGTCTCGAAAAGTTTCAGCTCTTCTCGCCTACCTTACATGGCCTCAGCTAGGCGAGTTTGTTGTTGATGTCTCCTGTCGTTGACATGTTCGTGTATTCAGATAGGAGAGACATAACTTGGGAGAGAGAGAAAAATCCTGATGAGACATACAAACATAGGTAGACACACACACACATACACAGAGCAACAAACAGAAAGGGGACAGGCTGAAAAGAGGCTTGAAAGTTCCTACATGCGGGCATATGAACTGCATACAAAACTCTAAACTTACGGTTGCGGTGACTGGGTGACTAAGCTGCTGTCGGAGATGGGGAAATATTCTCACAAAGCGGTGAGAGAGCAACACCTACACACACACCCACATTTTCATTTGGAATACAGTAGTAAGGCCAGTTATGGAGGCCAAAAGGCCGAAAAGCATTTCAGCCAAGAGCTTCTAGCAACACTAGACAGACGCCCCCCTTATAAACCCTTGAAGCAAAGTTATGGACCATCCTTCTCCGCAAAAAAAAAAAAGAAAAAAAAAGGGAAGCTATTCAGATCTCCAACAAGGCAAGGGGTAGGGGGGTCTCTGGACCCCAATCTACAGCACGACGATCTGATCCATGCTAGCCGACCTGGACAGATGGATTTTGAAGAAAGAAGGTCTCGATGTTTTGGCCCGTGGAATGCTTGTACCGAGCCCCCTGGACTAGCAAGCAAAGCAAGGACCATTTAGAGGCTGTACAATTTTAGAAGTCTTGTCTAGTCTTGCCTAGTGTAAGACAACCTTGGCCAAAACGGGCGAGAACGGGGCTTGGTTCTTCAGGTTTGATAGGGGTCCAGAGCACCTTGCCCAAAGCCATATTTGAAAAAACTTTGCTAGAAGCAAAAGCATAGGCAAATCGATCTACAACATCTTAACTGGGCTGTTTGAGACTCCAAGAGGCTAAAGGTTTCCTGGGTGTTGCGGTACGTAAAATCATTGTAATTTGGCGGACGGCAACAAACGTCACGGTGACGATAGAATAGAAAACGATCATTGCGGTGAGATTGGGGGTTGCGTTGGTTGCTGGATGAGGAAACTGGGTGGTAAAAGTTTCAAGAATTATGGGGAGAATGGGGTTGGGTGGGTGGGTGGTGGTTGATTTAGCTGAAACTTCTTTTCAGCTTCCACTCAAGTTTCGATGTGACAGTGTTGGACTTGGTTGGATATTGTGTGGGCGGATGGGCGGCGAAGGTGGGATTTGTCAATGAGCTGAGAAAGGGGCAAAAAAGGGGGGTGGGGGAAGGGGGGTTGGGGTGTTTTTGTTTTGCTTTACATATTTCGGTGGCGGAGAGAGAGTGAGGACTTGGGAATGGTGTAGGATATGGTCGGTGATTGCTAAAAAGAATAGTTCTTTGAGGCTTTGGTATTGATGCAGTTGAGCCTTTTGTCTGGGCAGCTTTGCTCTCTGGCGAGCCTATGCTGATAGTTACTGAGCTGATAATAGATCTAAATGTGCCTATATTATGAGTGACAGACAAAAATGTGATAGGATCTAACTGCCTCTTTTGTTTGTGTCTGATATACGTTATATTTAAGTGCTCTCGCTATCATGCCCTACAGGTGTTCCCCTGACGCTTCTGTGCCCTGCCACTGTCACGTAGAGAAATTCGTAAAGTGAGCCGCTCACGCACTCATCCGGTACCCCAGTTGACACACCAAAATATTCCCAGCAGGAGGTCAGAGTCACTAGGCTGGAATTCTGAAGAGGCAGAATTGCAGATTGCTCGAGCTACCCGTAAGAGACAGAGGCTATCTCTTCCATCCTCTATACCTCGCCAGCAAATCAGTGAGCTTTAATTCCGAGGTCTCAATTTCGTGGATTGACATCAGACATGCTCACAAAGCGACGAGTCAACAATTATGGTCTGCTGGGGGTTCTTAGGAACTCCAGGTATTTCCACTGGGCCACGGGTTGGGGTGATGGTTTTTTGCCTCTTGTCTTTATACATGGTCCCCAATTGAACATGACTTATGAAGTGGGAAAATGGAGCTCGATCTTGGAGAAAGGTTGTGTGCGTGTGCCTTTGAAGTAAAATCTCCCTAAAGACTGCTTTGACTTTACCCTACCCGGCGTCCGGAGAAGTTTATGCATGTATGGTGTGATATCCTCAGTAACTGTATCGAGGAGAGCCTGAGTAACTCACTCTCTCCACTAAAGATGAGAGGTTCATTCTTCTAGACTGAGTATGATGCTTATTGTGGGCCTTGTAAACAGGGTGATAGACCTCCCCCCGAGTTCTGGTGCGTTTCCGTCTAAACTCCTTTACACATTACCACGTTGCCCCTTTACCATAGTACCCTTTTACCCTTTTAACACACCCCCCCTCTACCGCTCTACTTTTCTTATAGCCTCATTTCTGAGACAGCCTACATGCCTCAAGTACAAAAGGGTATTGTTGCCGGCGCTCCTGCCCTGGTCGAGTTGCTCAAACCGACAGAGGTTACATAGAACCTGTCATCCCGTACCGACTGATGAGTGATCGTAGATGGGTGCCTATGTCTAAGTCCTGTCACATCACTACTCCCCTTGGGAATATCCAAGTACGGCGGTGTATAGGTGTATTGATCATAAGAGTTAGATAAGCACCAAGCGAAGTACTGGGCAACAAAATAGACATATCACCCGATAATCAAGCACCATCTCGTGCAATGACACTGTACCAGTTCAAAAAAACAGACAAAACTCGATTCGGCAACCTCCAGTAATCCCCACCTAAGCCCATCAGTATTAAGACACAGACACTCCATCAAATAGACCACCTAAAGTCCAACCCCAAAAGCACCAAAGCCGTGTGTGCATTCCATTACCCTGCCAACGCCATTGCCGTGAGTTGCCAATCTGAAGATACCAGACCCCAACCAAGCCCAGCCCAATTATACTATGTCCACTGATAAGCTCAAAAAAATGCTGCAATAATCTCTCCCAGGATATCATATAGAATCGTGAGACCATGGTGACCTGAACCATACCATGTACCATCAAAATTGAAGCCAAAAAAAAAAAACAGAGCGAGACCCACCCAACCGCTCTTCTCCTCGTAGAACGCTAGTAAAACTCAAACTGGCAGCCTCGTCTTGACCCTATCCCTCAACAGCCGATCCTTTTCCTCCAAGGTCTGGTCACTCAGCTTCCCCCTCTTCTCACGGAGCGACTGCTCTCCCTTTTGTCGTATCTTTTGTAGTAAATTACTAAAAATACAAAGAAACCATATCAGTACCAATCTCTTACATAGCAATACACGAAGAGCGAATAGAAGCCAAAGGAGAAGCTACATACTCGATAGGCAAATGTCCCCTTTTGCCCTCCATCAAAGCCAAATCAATCTTCTGCGTGTTCGATTCATGAGCCCGGAAATGCTCCTCAATGATCTCCTGCGCTCCAGGCTCATCCGCTGAGCGGACCACATAGCCGCACTCTTCCTGGGGACAGGCCCATGTGCCATTGGGTCCTGTCGGTGACAATGTCGGGAGGCGCTCGGCTTGAATCACCATCCGCGAGGCACCTTCCGGCAAAGGCAGAAAGGAAGCAGGGTCACCAGGCGTCGCTAAATCCGGGTTTCCTTCCGTTATGCTTGACTCGTCCGTATCCCCGTCGTCATGATCATCGTGATCAAGTTCCTCATCGTCATAGGACTGGGTGAAGCTCCGCTTCCCTCCTCGGCTGTCGTAGTCATCCTCATCGTCAAACATATCTGAGGCTGGACGTTTCTTGGACGATGGACCCGGCCTCAGCGTCGATCTCTTCCCCGAGTACCGGGAGTGGCGCAAGTTCCCAACCGCACTGTTGAGACTGGCCGTGTTTGGTGTCGAAGGCTGTTCTGCGGCTCTCGGAGCTCTTGGCCCATTCCTCGCCCTGCGGTATAGCTGAGCAGGGATTTCCTCCTCTTTGACCTGCAGAAGCTGCCCGTTCCATTCTCGCGAGGTTCGCTCAAGCCATTTGTAAAAGGGGGTCCCAGCCCAGATCTTTGGGTCCAGTCGAGGAAACAAGTCCTTGGCATAGTAGGAAAGGATCTCACGGGCTCCGTGGTATAATTTTATCTTAGCTTTGAAGTAGACCATGTTGACGATTCTCGACGGTGCTGTCGTGCTGAGGTCTGGGCAGTCTTCGACAACTTCATCAAGAATCAGCAGAAGTCGCTCGATGGGGGAGTCAGGCACGGCCTGCGGAGCAGGAGAGGATAGCTGTGTTGAAACCAGGGGCGTGGTAGCCGCCGGCTTTCCAACGTTCAGGTATTTCTCTGGCAATGGTACCGGACTTTCCACTGGTCTGGATTGGGACTGCGACAGGGGCCTGCTAGGAAGCTTTTGCGAGCGGGCAGGAGCAAAGTCGGGAATTTCCACGTCTTGACTTCCCCTGACCGCTTTATTTTTCCTTCTAGACCGAGAGACATCGTCTTCCGAGTCCTCCAGTTGAGGAGGAGGAGGTACTGGAATGGCCACCCCCTTAACTGCGTCATCCACCCTTTTCTCAAGCTCCTGGGTCTCGTTAGCGAAGCATACCTGTTACACAAAAGTCTGCTTACTGGATGTTTTGAAATCAGCCATTGCGCAAATGGTGTCGACTTCCAATCGAATTGGTCCTCTTTCCTAAAGTGGGAGATGAAAAACTCGGCCCACTTGTCGCACAAAGCCTCAACCTCGTCTCGTACAATTCCACTTCCAACCTTGACCGCATAGTGGAGAAAGATCTGGTCAAGAGTCAGGGGCGGCGGCTGCTTCTTTCCGGATTTCTTGCTGCGCTTGGACAGCTTGTTGTGGGCTTCGTGAACGTCCAGGACACGATAATAGAGATCCACTGCCTCCTCAACCTCCCGATACATGGGAAGGTATTTCCTGGAAGGTTTTATTTCGAACCAACCAGACGCACCAGACACCCACAGGGCAAACGGCCCATCGCTGAAGGAGTACTTCGTCGAGTCTGTGACCTCGAGGTATACACCCTTCGCCCCGGGGTTTCGTACATCTGAGGTTGGGTCGGTTAGCCAACATAGTATAAGAAGGATGATAGGAACCCACATTTCTTGGTATCGTTGTCAATTTCAAGCAATCCGTGGACAGCCAAAGGTCCTTCTGCATGGACCATGAGGGGATTGGCAAGTGTTTTGCCGTCTTTTCGATAGATTGTGGCGTCTGAGAGGACAAAACAAGGCCATTCGACTTCCTCAATCTCGGGGTTTGCTGGCTTCAAAACTGCCTGTTCCTTGACATAGTGGATCGGGTCGTGATCAACGGATTCAGCGCGCCTTGAACGCCCCGGTCGTCCTGGGCCTGCCATCGAGAGCTTGATGGGAATAGAATCGCCAACAAGTGTCTGCCTGACAATCTGGCGGTTTGGATGAGCTGATGATGATGAGGTCAACCGGGAAGACGTGGTGGGCAATTCCACTTTACACGGCGTGCGCGGTAGGTCGCATGAAAGTTGCCCCACTAGATCCACGACATGGGACAGGTGCGAACCCACTGTGTAGCGCTTAACCGACACTTAGCATTAGCGGTCCCTCAACTTTGGCCTTCAGCATTGTTATCCGCGTTTATCTGATTCCGATAACGATAACGACTCTTCCCCTGGTTCCAGAGATCCATCAAAAACTTTAAGCTGGTAGAGCGCCGCAACTCAACCAACTCCAGACTCCAGAATTGAATGCGCCAGTGCCAATTGAAGTCCTCCGGAGTCGCAAATCTCTGCCAACCCCTCACATGCCCTTTCTGCGGCCCCAACCATTCCTCAAAATGGCCGCAGGCAAGATCCTCGAGGGCGTCTTCGCCATCAACAAACCTATCGGCCTCTCCTCCGCCCAGGTAATCCGCGACTGCCAAAACTTCTTCGACCCCTCCGCCCGATTCGCCCCGCTCCTCGAGCAAGAGCGCCAGCAGCGCGACAAGGAATCCAAGTTCCAGAGAAACCGCCGCAAGGCCGCCAAGAAGAAGATCCAGACCAAAATCGGCCACGGCGGCACCCTCGACCCCCTGGCCGGCGGCGTCCTCATCCTCGGCGTCGGAAAGGGAACCAAGTCCCTCCAGCAGTTCCTCCTCTGTACCAAGACCTACGAGACCGTCGTCGTCTTCGGCGCCAGCACCGACACCTATGACCGACTGGGCAAGATCATCAAAAAGGGCGACTACTCCAACCTCACCCGCGATGCTGTCGACAAGGCCCTCGAGCAGTTCCGGGGCAAATACCGGCAGATGCCTCCGCTGTACTCCTCCCTCAAGATGGCGGGTAAGCCGCTCTACGAATACGCCCGGGAAGGCAAGCCGATTCCGAGGGAAATCGAAACGAGGGAAGTCGAGGTCACCAACTTGGAAATGGTAGAGTGGTACGAACCAGGCACGCACAAGCATTACTGGCCCGACGAGGAGGCTGGACAGGCGGAGAAGGACGTTGCCCAGTCTGTCTGGCGCGTGGCCAAGGCGCAGGAAGACGGCGGGGAAGAGTCAGCCGCAAAGGCAGCGGCTGAGGAGGATTTCAGCTCCAAGAAGCGCGCCGCGGAAGAGGCTGTGGATGGTCTTGTTAGCGACGAGACGAGGGCTTCCAAGCGGGTGAAGAACGAGGAGGGGAACCCCGAGGAGCCGCTCATGTCTGGCGCTCTCAACAGCAAGAAGGAGAAGTTGAACAGGCCCCCCAAGGGCAGGGGTTCGGATCTTGTTCCCGCCCGACCAGACGACATGCCCGCTCCCTGGGAGGGCAAGGGCCCTCCAGCAGCCAAGATCCGCATGACGGTCACGTCTGGGTTCTACGTCCGCAGCTTGTGCCACGATCTCGGCGAGAAGCTGGGCTGCGGCGCCATGATGGCGGAGCTGGTCCGTACCCGGCAAGGGCAGTTCACCGTCGGTGGGGCCAACTGCCTCGAGTATGACGACTTGCTCAGAGGGGAGGGGGTCTGGGGTCCCAAGGTGGAAAGTATGCTCGAGAAGTGGAACACCCGCCCGGGTGAGATTCAGGAGCCGACGGTGGAAAACGGGGGGGTGAAGGCTGAATCAACGCCGGAGGTCAAGGTTGAGGAGGAGCCAGTGCCGGTGATGGAGGGTGCAGATGAGTCGATGCTAGATGAGGTTCCAGTGAAGGAGGAGCCGGTTGCTGCCAGCGCTTAAAAAGGCCGATAGACTCAATTCGCGATGAATACAAATACCCGGGCTAGTACAGCCCTCCATTAAGCAGTCAAACAAGTGCATCACAAAACAATGCCATGTTTTGATAGGCTGTGGGGGCGCCCTCCCCACACAACCACCCTTGTCGAACAAGAGCCGCATTTTCTTAGCTTCCATCTGGGGTGCTGGGATGTCTTTGCTTTTGGAGGCTTGGCAGGGGTCTTTCATACATGCACGTCATTTTGTATTTCGACGTCAGGAGTCGAGATTTGGGTTTTTTTCCAAGGAATAAATAGCTTTGTTCAAGTTCAGATGCTCCTTTCTTCCCAGAGATGCCATATTGTACATATTACACGACCTTGTATCAACTAGAAATACATTATTTAAATAAATAAAAATTTAAAAATAAAATAAAATAAAAAAAAACCCCCAAACTCCCATGTGTCTTGATATGCCAAGTTATTTCAAATGACCATCCCAATTATTCTCCCAAAACCTTGGTATCATATGTTGCCAAAAATAAACATCAAGTCTCCGTCCTTTTGCATCAATCCCATCACTACTTCCATCTCATCTCTTCAAACATTAACCAATCCCCGCAAATCCTCCCACCAACCCTCATGATCGTTGCTTCCATCTAACCTTCCAACATCCCCGATTCACTCATACTGCCCCTGATTCCAGAACCGCGTTCCAATGGCGCTCACGCATCTAGCTCACCCAGTACACCCCTAACCCTCCCAATCCTCTCCACCCCCCTCTCCAAAACGTCCAACCGCCTTCTCTTGTCCACATCCCTCTTCTCCAGCACAACAACCCTCTTCTCCAACTCCGCCCTCGCCCTCCGCTCCGTAGCCACCATCTCGTTCGCTTGTTCAAACAAGCTAACACTCAGCTCTTCCACTTCCTTACTCGTCTGACTTAGCCGACTCTCAACCTCCATTCTGCGAGCTTGTTCCTTGTTTAATGCCGATAGTAGATCCTCTGTCGTGAGCGACCCAGAAGCAGGTGGCATTGAGAGGTTGGGAAGGCTGTACAGTGACGCAGATGGCGGAACGCTAGGGATTGGAGAGCGAGGGGAGACCGGGATGGAGGGTAGTGGTTTGAGGTTTGGTGTTGATTTCCGGGAGGAGAGGAGCGCAGAGATTCTAGTTGCGGCGCTGGTAACGCCTGTTGTTGAAGGTATGACGGACGCGAGGAAGGAGGCTCGGCTGGGGGAGGGAAGGGCACTGATGGAGGTGACTGAGCTGGGTGGGGTCGGCAAAGGGGAGCCCTGCTGGACGACTTGTTGTTGTTGCTTCTGCTGTTGTGGACTTTGCTTTTGTGGTAGTGGGGATGATGTTGGGGAGGAGGCAGAGGGGGAGGTGGGGGTTGACGAAGTGGGTGATCGACACTCTGACAGCTGGGCGCGGAGTTTGGTGAGCTCGTCTTCGTAATCGGCCCATCGATCTACTGCGGCGGATGCTTTGGCATTGAGGAGTTTTATTTGGGCTTGGAGATCGGTGATTTGTTTCTGGGCGGAGAGGAGGGCGGTTTGGGTTTGTTGGAAGGCAGGGAGGTAAGGGAGTGAGAGTGTAGAGCCACATGTTGGGCAGCAGCAGTTGGTTGCGGTAGTGCTGGTGCTGGGTGCGGTGTCGTCGGTGCCATCACCATCGAGGTCTATGGGGCCTGAATCTGGGGTAGTGTTGTTGGCGGCCGTCGAGGACCCTGCTGCTTGCCCTGTTCCCGTTCGTGGCCTTGTCCCTGTTGTTTCTGGGGTTATGGGTGTCATGGCCTCGGTGGCTATCATGATTGTATGTCTCGCGAGGCGGCCGTCGGCGTCGCCGCAAGTTTGATGACTGTTGCAGAGTTTCCGCGTGGTGTGTCGTTTACTGTACTCGTCGCTGGGTTATAAAATCGTCGGCGGCAGGAGAGGCGACGTTGGCTTTGATGTTTGTTTGTCAAGAGCTGGAATGAAAACGAGGGCGGCTAGTGGCAGGAAGCGAGAGTTGGTGGCTGCGTCGCCTTGGCATGCAAAGTGCAGGGATTCCGCGCTGGTCCCCCACCACCAACATCGTCATGGCCACGCACAGCTATGATCCCGTACGATCTGCAACCAATACCGAGAAACCATTCAGTGGAATTAGCTTTTGGCCCGGCAAGAAACTGGTTCTTAACAGAGTGGGTACCCAAGAATACCAAGTTTTGTCCCGAAACATCACTAACGCTGAGTAGCTGCAGGTACCACTTCACCCTGTTGTATTCGCTATGGAAGATCTCGTCCCGTGCCCTTGGACCTGCTTGGACCTGAAAATAGGGCATTTGTTCGTGTTCTCATGCGATTGACAGAGCATAAACGATCTACCCATCATCCGCACTCGCTCTTTGTTCCTCTTAAGCCTCCTCGGCAGTCGGCTGCCGGGCTCCGTGAAAAAGAGTCTGACCAAATAGTGTAGACATTAACCTAGCATGAATAGGTACTTAGCTCTTGCTAGTCTTCGCTCGAACCAAACCGCTGGTACTCTTCCGCATGTGGTGATTTCTGGCCCAGATCTCAGCATGTCTGCCCAGATGGCTGATATCGCACTGAGCTGTGGTGGGCAAAGGCTCCCACTCAGCCTCGTTCATACAGCTGCAGGTTAGGCATTGCATTTTGTCTTCAGGCAGTCTTCTCAGGCACCTGATTCCAGCTCTTCATGCGGTTTGCCGGGTGATTCATCACCATCGCTTAAGGTGCATTCTCCTCCTCTTCAATATGGCTTCGCGACCTTTCTCAACTCTGTCAAGCCCGTCTCCGAGTCCCGGTACTCCTTCCAACTGACAGGATGCATCGCATTCCCAGCTTCACTCGTGGCTAGGATAACACCTAGCTCATTACGAGCAGTTGAAAGATAATAGTTAGCTTGGTCACCGAGCGAGATCTGTTCCAATGTCAGCATACATTCACCAAACCGATATGATCATAAAAATCACATACCACTTCAGCCCTAACGATATCCCCCGGTCTAAAGCTTTCGTAGATCTTGACCCTGTCCTTCTCTGTAGCCCTGACATCCTGCACACGGATCAAGCCCTGCCACTCTGCATCCAGAACTGTGTCACCGCACACCAATATCGCGACGACAGCCTGTCTGGGTGTAATGCGAATCACCCTGCAGAGCACCACATTCCCTACCTCGGGCAGCACCTCACGCTTCTTTTGGCTGGCATGGTCGGGGCCCGCGGAACGCGTGGGGACTGCCACCGAGATAGTGGGGAGCTCAGCAGGGGCCGGGGCCGGTGTGATTTTTGTGAGCCGCTTTACTGGTCCGGGAGCTTTGGCTGGTTGGGCAATGTGTACTGTGCCCATGAGTGAAGCATGAACATTGTGGTTGTGAATGTGAGTCCCCGGCCCGGGTTGATACTTGGATGTTGAACCCAAGAGCTGGCCCGGGATGGCCAAGGTGGGGTTTGATGTTGTCATGGCTGCGACTGAATGTTTGGTTCTGATAGTCCTTATCGCTCACTCACTCGCTTCGTCGCAAGGTTGATGGAGGGGTTCAACAACTGCTGAAAATTCGATCGGGAAGTGCCGTCTGATGGTGGAAATACGATATCCCAGAGTTGACTGCCGTTGGTTTGTAAAAGTGTGAGCTACCAGTGATGAGAGCCTTGGCATATGTCGGGAATGTGAGATCCGGATCGTTCGACAGTTCTGTCAGTGGTGAGTTCGAGGCCGAAAAAAAAGATCCAATCCTGCTTGCCAAGCATATTCTGCCACGCAAGGGTCCTGTGGGTCACTGCCAAAGCATATCCGTTGGTCCAGCTCATCAGTTAACTCCACAGAAGCTTGAGCTAATCCCGGTCTAGCCCGCTCACCGCTTTCCCCAGCCAGCGCAAACGGTAAAGGGGAAGTGATGTGCGACGCGAACGGTTCGCGCTGTCCTGAATTTCTTATACAACTAGAGAGCACACTCAATTCCTTTTTTCTTCCCTTCTCTTTCCCCTCCCCATCCCTCTCTCCCCTTGCCTTTGTATCTCCAACACACCACAATGGCACCCAAGTCATCCTCCCCGGCCAAGAAGGCCAGCGGTTGCGCTTGCAGCAGCAAGAGCTGCTGCGGCGGTCTCACCACCTTCTTCAAGTGGTTCGCCATTCTCGTTGCGGTCCTTGCTCCCATCTTCTACGTCCTGGACCAGAACGTTGACAAGTTCTACGTCTTCAACCTTCCCCAGCTCGATGCCGTTACCAAGGCCGCCGTTGATGCCCACCCCGGCGACACCAAGGCCATGGTCAAGTACATAGTAGATGAGCTCAAGGCCGACGTGACCGTCAGCCGCTATGTCAACACCGATGAGCAGTGGATGTTTAACAACGCGGGCGGTGCTATGGGAGCCATGTATATTATTCATGCCAGTAAGTCTTGTTCCTCACGTCTCACCCTCAGCATTGCAAGCTGACATGATACAAAAGGCTTCACCGAGTACCTGATCATCTTCGGGACCGCTGTCGGCACTGAGGGTCACACCGGTCGCCACACCGCCGACGACTACTTCCACATCCTCACCGGCACCCAGCTCGCCTACGTTCCTGGCGAGTACGAGCCCGAGGTCTATCCCCCCGGCAGCATCCATCACCTCCGCCGCGGTGATGTCAAGCAGTACCGCATGCCCGAGTCCTGCTTCGCCCTCGAGTACGCCCGCGGCTGGATCCCTCCCATGCTCTTCTTCGGCTACGCCGACGGCTTCTTCAGCACCTTGGACTTCCCCACCCTGTGGAAGACTACTTACCTCACAGCCGAGCAGATGCTTGGTAACATTGTCAAGGGCAAGTTCTAAAGGGAACATGTGTAAAGGACACGAACGGGATAGATGACAATATGCAAACGATATGTTTCAAGCGATGTATAAAACTTTGTACTAGTACATATATATTAGACATAGGGACTGGGAACATAATTGGACAGGGATATGTATATGTTGGGGCTTGAATAGAATGGGAAAAGCGGTACATGGGGCTCAAAGAACAAAAATAATACAATAATTCACATAAAGCTTTTCCTAGACGCATTCCTTCTGTGGCAAGCCTTTTTGTGATCAGAAGAGCGGTTCAAATTCGTTTGTTCAGATGTCAGCGCCACCTGCCGCCGCCATTTTTGGTCATTTGCTGGACGCGCTAGAATATCTTTGACATACCGATGTGCCTGTCACTTGGCTGGGTTAGGGTTTACCCGTTCATGCCCATCTAGGTATCTGTCCCTGACACACTGACACAGAGTGGAGCGCAGGGCGCTCCTGTCCAATCATTAACAACCAATAGGAGGGGATCACGAGTGGGGAACAGTGATCCAAGAGCAGGATCGCCAAGGGCGCTCAGTGGTTCATAGGATGGGGCACACGGGATCACGGTAGTGAGTCGGTGATCCTTGGTGGTGGATCACAACGGCTGGCTGTGATCCACGGATTATATATACGGAGGAAGTATCTGGTATTAGATAGTTCCACAGTAAGCAACACAATACAAGTTCAAATTATTGGGGCCGAGACAATTGATCCGTCTTTGTTGTGTACCTTTTGGCTACATCGAACCGTTATTCAGAAGCAGCCTTTGACCGAGTCTCTCGCTCCTCTGACAAGCACGCATCAACACTCCTTACCACACACCACTGCAGACAGAGAGGGCTTACTTATGAGAAGCAGACTCAGGTTGGTGCTCCTGCTAGGTGAGGCTAGCTTGTCTTTTCTTCTTCTTTTGTTTCTCTCTTCCTTTTCTGTAATCCATGATCCAAAACACATTTGTCCTAGCTGAATCTGTTTGGGTAATAAATGGTCTACATTAAAATGCGGGTGGAGGGTTTGCCCGAAGTTTCTGTGATAGAATTTCTTGAAAGATGGAAATGGAGAGATTGAATGAGGGTTTGAGAGTGGGGGTTTGATTAGGGATCTGACTGGGAATCTGACTGGGAATCTGAGAGGGATTCGAGAAGGGCTTTGAGACAGGGTTTGAGCAAGGGTTCGAAGTGAGTGCTGGAATGAAAGGTTTGGAGAGAGTGTGTGCAGTTGGAAGTGAGGTGATTCATTAGGTGCCTAAATTACGGTTTCGTATTTACAGGCAGAGTGCCCTTGATTAAGAAGGTTTATATTCTCAAGCTTTCAATTCCCAGTTTCTGTCGGCGATCATCAGTTTGAAGATCCATATCCATAGGTATCTTCGAGCTCAAGTCCAACGTTCAATTTGCACTCCAGGCTATCACTCAACCCCACCAAAAACAAGCACGTTTGATATCGCAGTTCCATCTCTGTCTTGCCCCAATTTTCAGTACTTATAAAAAAGAAAAAAGAAAGAAAAAAGTGTGTTGAGTTTTGCTCGCGTTACTTTTAGATACCCGTTTTTTTTGATAACCCAGTGCCCTTCAAGCCACCCCACCCATTCCTTCCATCCCTCCCCATGATGTACTTGTTAGGAAAGAGAAAAAAACATCCCATACACCCGTCCAACTTCATTTGGTATTTGATGATGATGAAAAGACATGAAAAGCAAAAAAACGCCTATATGAGCACACACACATACGAGATGTGGAAAAGAAGAGAACTAAGAAAGTAAAAGAGTACAGGGCTCAACAGCTTGGAAAATGACACCTGTCATTGTTACATGACTTTGATCGTTCCCATGACGCGGAATGGTTGAAGTCGAAAAGAAAAAGAAGTGAACATATGAACCCAACCCAACCCGACCCGACTTTGCACGCCGTCTTGATCAATCGACCACGAACCGGATCGCCGATTTGCTTTTTTGCTTTTGTGCTGAGAAGATAAAATTTCGCCTGCTGCTCCATAAGACCATGCTCTTTGACTCGCTTCGCGCCCAGTCATGACGACGGAAATACTGATAAGGACAGTCGTGTTGAAAAAACCGATATGCAGTTTAAACTCTGGATGAGAGATATGGAGGATCCACCACACAAGGTTTAACAAAACCCGAAAATAGATCAAGATAGAGCCGCCTTGCGCCTATGCAAGCCACCCTTCATCTTCCCGCTTGGGGCCCCGCATCACTAGACCCTCGTCGTCGTCGTCGTCATCATCATCATCATCGTCGTCCTCGGAGTCGCCGTGAGCGTCTCCATTTTGATGATGGTATTCTCCATTCCTAGGAACTGATTCGCCGTTTTGGTGGTGATTGTGGTCCCCATTTGTGTGCCTCTCTTCTGGCTGGTGATTGCTCTTGACGCCGTAGTCGTTACTGCTGCCGTTGTTCTCTGGCTCAGTCTCGCCCTCTTCTTCATCTTCCAACATCCATGTCAGACCATTCGCATGCTCCTCCAAGGGGAATACCTCCCGCGCATATTCCTCCAAGCCTCTTGGCCCTTCCCAAAGCTCCAGAGCAGTCTTGGGGCAGTCATTCTCGAGTTCGAGGTCGCCGAAGTAAGGGGGCTGCTTCTTCGGGTCGTCGCCTCCAAGTGTGAACAGTGTCTCCAGGGCCTCCAACTGACAGCGATAACCCTCAGGAATGGGGACCGTGACCTTAATTGGGCCCTGGGCGTAACGTACTGGTCGGCCAACACCCTTGGCAAAAAGGAGGCATGCCTCCTTGGGGGTGAGCATCTCGTAGGCGAGAGCGATGCGCTTGCCACCTCCCCACTTCTTCGCGCCGTCCTTGAAGATCTGGAGGACAGCGGGCCCTACGTCATGCTCTGCATCAAGCCAAGGAAGCTTGGCATCTGGATGGAAAGGGGCCTGCCATACAAAGGAACCATCTTTTTGAAGGGCGGTGCAAAACAGAGGATATGGGAGAGATGTGAAGTTGTTGTTGTATATACCCGTGTAAACAAAGGTGGCTGGCAAGCCAATCTTTCTGACATATTCCTCGACCTGATGCTTTGAAGACCAAAGTGGCAGCGATGGCCAGTCTGGGTTATAGGTGTGGTGATCCGGCATGGAGGAGTAAACATAATGCTGGATGCCTGCCGCCTTGGCTGCGTCGGCGACGGCTTCGCCGATCAGGTTCTCATCGCCATAAAATGTGGTGTTGATAAAGGCAAGCTGAGTACCCCGGAACAGCTCCTTGATCAAGTTGTGATTAACGCCGATGCCGGAGATAGGACCGTTCTTAGATACGTCAATCTGTGCAGGCTCGCCAGGTTTGCCCTTTTCCTTTGTGTACAGCTCTCCTAGGAGAACGGTCACATTTGGATTTGTGGCCACTTCGGTCGCTATCACACCTTCAAGATTCCTCATCTGGGCCCGGACATGGTAGCCGACTGCTGTGGCAACCCGAATAAAGGAAGCAGCTTGTCTGCCGGCAGCGTTGATAACGGCGATGGTCTTATCGGGAGCGGTCAAAAACCTTTTAGCCGGGCGGAAGGTCAAGGAATTATTCCTGGACATGAGGGGCGAGCCGTCTGAGTAGGAGGACCTGGAGTGCTTGTGTCGTCTCTCGATCTCGGTTTGGGCGTGGGTGTTGATTCTGATTTCCCTGGGCGCCGGAGCCGGCCTGTAGGCGAGGTCTGAGTGTAGTTCGACCGTCATGGTGAATCCTTCGGCCGTGAAGATGGCCTTGGCGAAGGGTGTGGTAGATGTATGCGAACCTTTCGAGAAATCCGTCTGGTCCAGAAAAAAAGAGAGGTCGCTTTGGACGTTCAAGCTCCTCGGTTTCTCTTTCTCTGCGTATTGGGGGACAGGCGATGGCGGGTTGGGCGTCTTTGGCGCAGTGATTTCGGATGGAGTGCTATCAGTATATCGCCAGTGATAAAGGACATCAGATTGGCACAGGTAACTTTCTCGGGCATGCGCCCCAAACGGCCCAGCAGCAGCGGTGAGGGCGGGAGGCGGCGCTTCAGGGAGGGTGCTTGAAGGCGGTGCAAGCTCCAGGTGCTGGGAAGCAAGCAGGATGGTTGTGCAGATAGGAATGAGTTTTGTTGTGGTTTTCTGACTGCAGAGACGCTGCTTGTGAACCCTGACGGATAGCTTTGGTGCCGCGTCGCACACGAGGAACAGGTTGAGCTCGGCGTCGATGGCGTATTATTCTGGGCGGTGGTTATCTGTTAGTGGGGTTCTTCCCGACTGCGGGGCAGACAGGGGGGCACTGATAAACGATAAAAGATAATCAGCAGGGCAGGAAAGAAAGAAGAACGGACCACAGACAGGCAGGCCACACACAGACAGGAAGGCGGGAAGGCAAAGACGGAGGGTGTCACCCGAGAAGCAGATCAATGGGTATGTGCCTCAGCTTATGCTTTTTCTCTTATCCAGGGCCGGAGATAGGGGCTTGCTCCCAGGTGAAAGGATGACTCGAGAGATAATACAAATCACAAAGCTTTGGCAGCGTTGCCCTGGGACTGACCACATGACGAGCTTCGTGATGAAGACGACGGCATGTCCCTTGCGGGCATCGTTGGACCGTTTCAATGACAGGGAGCTCCTTGCGCAATTGCGGCAGGCCAACAAAGGGAAGCAAATCGAAGGCTCGCAAACCAGCCCTGGCCGTGCTTGCGAGCCCCGATCTCCCCACTCAAAAGAGTCTTGTTTTCAGTGCTAAAGACATCGTTCCATGGGGGAAACGGGGCGAGACACTTGTCAACACCCACCATACCCACAGCAAAGGGCTCAACAGGGCGAACAGAGAAAAAAAAAAGTTGCAATGGACTGGGGAGTGCCGGCCAATCAGGTACACCTCGTCACCTAGACCCAGGGCACGCTTCATCGTCCACCTCGCTCAGTGGCCCGATATTGAGCATCCCGGATATTGCCAGCCATGGCCATGATAGGCTCCGCGATGTCCTGGTGGACAGCAAGCGCGGGTTGGGTTGGGGCATGGTGGGCAAACAGACTGATCGAGACTGATGATGTTGCAATAGCCAGCAAGCAGCGGAGTGGCTGTTTGTCACAGTTTCCAGGGGTCTGGTATTCGACAGCCCACCCAGGCTGGATGACGATGGCCATTATGATCCGGGGCAGCGAGAAATGTCCGTAGTCTGCTCATAGTGTACATACACCACATGCAGGGAGGGGAGGGCGACTGGAGCAACTGGATCCGGTACGGAGCAGAGATAATGCATCAGGGCACGAGGCACAGGTTGCATGTAAGCCAATATCAGCCGGACCGGCCTGTTAGCGCAGTACTTTTTTTTTGGTCTTATGCTGTCTGGCGGCGGGAGAGGCTGTCTTGTCGTACAGAATCGTAATGGCTGATAGTAAATCTCATGCTTTCCAATGGCAATGCTCGGCGGAATTCAAGGCGAGCACAAGCTGTCTCAAAGAGGAAACCGCATTCGGCATTTGCTGATTGATACACTCAACCCAAAGTTCGCACCATCTGATAGGCGCTTCTGCCAGCTGGAGATAACGGCCCTGGCTGGGCGAGCTGGGCAGACCACCGACTCCATTTTCCACCTCGGAAAACTTTTTTTCTTCGTCAAAATCTCTCCATCGACGGCCGTCTGGGCATCAGGCCTGGCAGGCTCCAGTTTCCGCTGCAGCTAGAGGTTACTGTTACCTGATGACCTTCCTATTCAGATCCCAAAAAGGCATTCCTTTAGCAATACATCTTGGCGCTCCCGGCGGTCGGCGCGCCTGCGAAGTGTAAACGACAGGGAGGCTGGAAAATCCCGACGTTAACGAAGCGAAAGCCTGTGCCGCACGAGCAGTCATCCGAACCGCTGGTTGGGCTCATCCACCTTGATTCATCCCAATATTCAGACACCTCACTTCAACGCCGCTAGCCTTTCAGAGGTTCCTGGTCTTTATTCTATCGGCATCCGGTGTCTTGGACTTCCTCGGACATGTCATCTAATTGTCCCAGGTTGTGGTACGAATGCTGGTCGTCTCGGTGTCGGGTTCGTTGATGCTCCATGGAACTGGGGGTGTGATCCAAGCCGTGCGGTGTGATGGGTTGGAATTGGATGGTGTTTGTGAGCGTGTCGGTCGTTGAACGTCAAAAAAGGCTCGAATCCGGGCGTGGCCTTCCTTTTCAATTACGTACAATATGCGCCGCTAAGGCCGGTCTGGGGCAAGTACAGCACTCAGTGCACCTCCGTCCGTTATTTACAGTTGGGCTCATGTGCCACAGGGCAACTGGCGAACCTTCGATTTCCGCGGAGCCAAATGGTGTTGCAATTCACTTACAAACGGGCGTTACACCACCCACCACTTACATCATTTCTCACCACTCAGACGCAGGGCAGGCCGGATCAGACGCAGACGCAGGGGTCCGTGGTTCGGCTGACCCTCTTCCAGAAACTGGACACGGTCCGACGACTGGCGTCTTTGCCTTGGAGGCTGCCGAGCCTGGGCAAAAGTCCTGGAAGCTGTCAACGGGCAACACCCAAGCCCTGCTAACCCTCTTTTTCCCCGCAATTCGTCACTCATAGACTTGGAGGAGGGGCACCGAATCGCGGGGAAGACTGAAAAGCTCTGCTGATAGCGTCCCTGGCATCGAAGGTTATCAGCGGCCGAGGGCTTCCGGAAGCTGGCGGTGAGCTCCGCATTCGGCACATCCCAAAGGCACGGTTTCTGCAATATGCACACAGCAACCTGGCTCCACAACGCTTGTGGCCGTCGATTCTGGTCCAGACTCGATAAAGTGCACATGCTGTGTCACGCGAACATGGTTTTGATGACGATTGCTGCACCGCCAAAATGGTCTATGAAGTTTGTTGGGAATTCTCTCCTTTGGCTCTATCGATATTCACTCCCACAGGGACTGCAGATCGACTCTCTTGAACGACAACTCGCCGAGGTCGTCTTCTCGACTTATCCTTTATACCCGTGAAAACCCATGGTTGTCATCATCTGAACATCGCCCAACAAAGGACCCTCTGGTATCCAGTCCTCCACTGTCTGCTGATTCACGTTATTTTCACCACGAATGGCGCTATCAAAAGTGTCCTAGCACGAAGTATGGATCGTCAGTGTCATTGTGGCTGACTCGAAAGACGGCAATGTCGGCCAGACTGTGGAGAGCTGAGAGAGAAGGAGTGGGAGGAGAGAGTGTTGACCATACCCAGCCCATCTGATCCATCCCCATCCCCAAATCGAGCCACCGAGTATCGAGGCCGCTCTGTGGCTCAACTACCGATGCAGGCATGAGATCTTGCCGCGTCAGGGGCTGCTGCACCTCCATCATGTGGTGTTCCTCTGAACCAAGCTCGGAATCCCAGTGTTCATCTGCATGACGCACACAGTCGAAAACGTGTCAGTCACTGTCTGGTTGGGACACAAAAGTGGTCGCGTAATTGGGAGTTGGAAGGACATAACATACCGGTCATGGAGAGGCTGTTGACGGACAAGGGCT
This sequence comes from Triangularia setosa, assembly GCA_033296915.1. Classification (NCBI taxonomy): domain Eukaryota; kingdom Fungi; phylum Ascomycota; class Sordariomycetes; order Sordariales; family Podosporaceae; genus Triangularia; species Triangularia setosa. The sequence continues at coordinate 2,847 of MU866423.1, read as the reverse complement.
CATGGCTTTGCAATGTGTTATGCCAGGAGTCCTCGTCTTGCAGATACACTTGTTGGTCTTGATGCTGGTGCTCAGCTGCGAGCTGTTTGCCTTTACTCTGCTGCTTCTTCAGTTCAATCTTTTTCAGCATTGTCGCAAGCATGTCAGTGGCTTTCTGGAAGACGCTATCGGCCTGCGAAACAGTTGCCCATATTTGATGCGACCTTTTCAGTTTCTCTTCAAGCTGCTCCAAACTTGGGTCTAGGTGCAGCCAACGGCTCTCCTCCTGGTCGTTTTTCTCAGACTCTGGCCCGTGCTGAAGGACGAGGTAGACGATCATGGCGGCGAGGAGAAAGTCGTGGATGGCCAGGGCACTGATATACCACCCTGTTGCTCTCAGGGTGCCACCAGGGAGCGTGGCTAGATGCATAAGGCTTTGGTGGTCAAGGAGGCTGATTGCAGCCTCAAGACAGATCCTCCTGGAATAGGCATGCTCGGGCTTGGGGACCGGCTCGATGAGGTATTGACGATGCAACACGCATCGGCTTTTGTTGTACAGAGATATCAAGCCAAACTGCTGGTTGACCAGCACAGGGGAAATTGGCTCACCACCCTGTGGTGGTACAATCTTTTTCATGAATGAGGGTACCTGGGCCCATATTTCGTCGATCCGCATGTCAAGTTCTTGAACCTCGGCGTATGTGGGTATGGTAAGCGAGTTGGCTTGACGCGCGACAAGGCCGAAGACCTGGCACATGGAGGACTTCCAAATAGGGTATGTCAGCATGGTATACTCGGTGTCGGGCTGGGCAGGAGGCAGCTGATGGCAACCTTTGCTCAAGTCGCCATCGAAGAGGTTTCTGGGCAGGGCTGTGTCGCTTTCAATGCTGTACACCATGCTTGGAAGGCCCATATGAAAAGACACAAGATGGTCGAACTGGCAGGCCACATGCCAGAGCCTTCGCCTCATCTCTCCATCAAAGGGAGAGATATTGGCGAGCTTATCAGGGTCACGGTGGAGGCCCATTCTCAGCATCAGTCTGACGCAGACGGAGATGAGAAGATAGCAAGTCATCTGCGAGGTTCGGTTGATGAGAAATTCGGACTCGACATACACGAGGAAGGGCTGTATCGTTGACGTTCCCGGGGACGAGAACTTGCCTGCCACTAGAGCCCAAAGAGCGGCGGCACGATACTCCCGGAACCGCTCCATTGGGGCAACGTCCGAGTCACCGGCCAGCTCTTGAGGGGCAGTGAACATCGAGAACGACGTGCCCTGTGCAATAACCACGAACAACAGTGCCAACCACTGCAGAGATGCCCTGTTCGGATCTCGCCAAAATACAACACACTCCTCTGCAAAGGTCGGCTGGTGGACACAATGGTGGGTTGGGCTGGCAGCATCAAAATAGCACTGTATCAACCTTTCGGCGACTGGCTGAGGGGGAAGCATATCGATCAGATCTTGCTTGCAGGTCGGGACTGTGCGAGACAGAAGGAACAAGCCAGGTGAGTGCGCGTCAGAAGAGCCGAACCCTGCCTCGGGGTCGAGGCCCCCTTTCCCCGCTTCAGCGCCCCCTTCGTCGTCAAAATAACTTTTTAGGTCCTCGATCTGCCACGAACTCTGTCAGCTACTCCTTTTGTGTCTCTATCACATGAAAGGGAACTCACATCCTCGAGCATGGCCATAAAGTGTGTCGCCCCTACGTACGCAGCACTGCCGTTGCCGCTCTTTCCTAGCACGACCTGGGCAATAGGGGCGGCTGCCGCTCTATCCTCTGGGCTTTCCCCGCCTTCATCGTCGTCGTACTCGTCGGTTTGATATTGGCCAGCACCTGACGACGACGAGGTCACAGGCGGTCGGATGTTGGGGCCATTGATGTGCATCATGCCCCGAACCATGCTCTCGAGCCTCTTCAACCGAGCAGCCATGGACCGTTCGGGACGCGCCTTTTCTGGCTTGGGGGCGTAGACGCAGAGGTCCTTGCGGGACTTTTTGAGGCAGTTTTTGCATGGCTGTTGGCGGTCACCTTTTTATGGTCAGTTCAAAGTGATACTGTTGAAAGACGACAACCATGATCGACACGGGGACGGTATAGCAAGACTGTCCTAGCCTCAATCGCTCGACAGCGACGATATCAATGAGCCGTGAGAATCGAAGCCAAACCAGCAACGCCAAATTCAAGGTAAGTAGAGGAAGGAACTATGTACAAGGTACATAATACACAAGAGAGACATGACAAGTAGGCAAGGAGATCTCAGGCTAGACACCGTATCAGGGGGGTTCAAGAGAACAGACTTATCACGGGCACACTCAGCTCATATCTACACCACTAGAAAAGAAGATATGAATGAAAACAAAATAATAAAACATACATTTCTGCTTGCTAGTCCTACAAGGACCACAGGACAAAAGCACTCTGGTCCGTTTCTGAGCTTGGCTTGGTTGAAGACGGTAACTACCAGTACCAGGCAGTGGAGGAGGACCAGGCCTGCTAGGACCTGGTTGGGAAGCTGAGGCTCCTTTGGGTAAGAGGGGAGGGTTTCGGCCGAGTGTGCCACCGGGCCCGGCGGAGGACGACCCGGTAGTAGGTAGGTTCGGGTTGACGTTGATATTGCTACCACTGTTGTACCCGTGCCGGGGGTTGAGTGGGGGCCGGAAGGACATGATGGTAAGGAAATTGTGTTTGTGCTATTGGCTAGTTCCTTCGTTCGTTTTTTTCTTCTTTTTTTTTCTTGTTTTTTTTGGGGGGGGGGGGGGGGGGGGGGGGGGGAGTGGGGGGGGGGGGGGGGGGGTTTTGGTTGGGGGGGGGGGGGGGGCGGAATGACTGGTAGGTCGTATCTGTAATTTGGTTTTTGGCAGGGCCC
>MU866422.1:0-30864 GCA_033296915.1 Triangularia setosa | reverse complement strand
TTGTGCACTGTTTAGCTGCACCGATCCATTATCTAGAAGTTCGCCTTCAACCGGTATCCCTTTCAGAGGTTCTGGACAGGGGATCGTCACATTTAGTACTAGCAATTAGTCACAGGCTACTTATTCAGCTTTATTGTCTGGAACTGAGAACAAAGTTTTGCTTGTTTCTCAGCATAATTGATAGACATACCGCCGATTTACCCTTTTAGCACATCGTACGGACTGAGAGGTGAAGACGCAAGGCAAGGCATGCACATTTTTTTTTCTTTCTGACCACCACGCCGGCCACAAGGCTGGCTGGGTTTTACACGACGGTCGTCTGATGGCCGCATTATCTCATGGCGCTGCGTCACCCGACTTGTCTGTTTAAAGCGGCGATTTGTGGAAAGGCTTCACGACTGTTTTGGAATTACGCTTCAAATTGATCTCGTGTCAGAATGCCTCGGGGTGTGAAGACGTTTGGTGACGAGTTGTGTGAGTGGGTTGGAGGTTGATGTTGAAGGCTGAGGTGGGAGGACAAAAGAGGGAGGGTGGACTGCTGCCTGCCGGCTTTGTCAAGGGTCCCGGCACGATATGCTAGATCTGTAATGTCACCTCATAAACCGTAGATCTGGATGCTAATCCTTCCGTCTAGATATTCACCATCATCTGGCGACCGACCAAGACCCTCTAGGTATCCTAGTGGCGGCAGAAAGTCTGACGTGCGTCAACTCCAATGCAGCTAACCTTGTGTGTAGATTGATACGGCGTAAATTACCGATGCGGAGTGCGTGAGGAGGCCACTCGTCCCTTCGACCACCTTTAGCTCTCTTGGCATGCCTTCACGCGGCGTTGTTGGATGTGGCTTGATATTATCAGCCCACATATCTGCACATCTGCCCTACTTGCTTCAGGTGAATTCTTGCATCAATCAAAATAATGCTCACCTGAGCAAAGAGAATCTCCTTTAAAAAGGAGAAGTTTGAGAGCTGTTTTTCACCTGAAACAAACGAATGACATCAGGCTTTGCAAGCCATGGGCTGCTTCGATGGTGTTGTGACGCGGTAAACCTCGCTCATGTACCCCGAGGCTCGGCGTATCTAATAATCTAGGCTGTTAGCCACGGGCGGAACGCATCCCAAGGGATTTGGCCGGGGACACAGGCGTCATTGGACGAGAACCAACTATGATTTCTCGGCCCCTTCTCGGCAAAGTTCGTTGAAGAGTCCCCCGGGGCAATGAAAGATAGAATCGTTGGCGCACACGTCAGCAATTGCAGATACTGTCGGTGTTTTGAGTGTAAGCATTTACATGTCCGAGATCCTAACAACAACGGCATGCGCGGGAAAAAAATCCGAGTAGACAAGGGTGTATAACCTCTTGGTCATCAAGGCCTAGATCCCGAAACCCGATGACTGCATGATGTGTCAGGATCTGCATCTCGGCGCTGTCGCAGTTTAAACTATCCCGGAGTTTAGAACAAGACGAGACAAAGGTCTGATAGGGCTGCCGGGTGTGCAGATATTTGTGTGCGCGTCAGATCTTGGGTGACAGTTTGACAATGTTACACAGCCAAGGCAGACAAGGGGAAAAGAGCCGGCCGGGAGCTCGGCGTGGGGAACTTGGGGCGAACAGGCCATGATCCTTGAGCCATTCAAGTTCTTGCGCAAAAGGGCAAACCTGGGTTCGACTCGGCCCGGTTTGCTGCAGGCCATAAGATCCATCATCTCTATGCCTTCCGGACCATCAACATGTCGAGGATATACGCCCGACTACCAAGCGTCCCTCAGGCCTTCCGAGAAAAGAATAGCTGCATGACCGGCGGTGTACACCTGAATCGTGCACACAAGCACAAAACTAGGTGGATATGGAGCCACAGTACCTGTCAGCATCCGTCACCACTTCGTAGCGACAACACATGCCGTGTCCCGTAGAGGCCGTTGGACTGTGGAGACCGAGGGCGGTTGTTTCGGAAACCAATGGCAGGGCCCGAAAAGCGGTGCGCCTCGTAGAGAAGCTGGACGCCAGAGCTGCGGGGGTTTGCAAAACTTGCATCGACAGGCCAAGAGGAGGACGGTGACCCGAATCCAGTCAGGTGACCTGAATCCAGTCAGATGAATGGCTGAACCGAGGCGGCATGCGGTTCTATTTTTTTCGAACCGGGAAAAAATGAGGACAGAAACCCAATGTTGTTTCACGCATGACGAGGTGCACGCAAGGCCTTTTGCAGACAGCCTGCCTCCAATGAGAGTTGGCAATTAGAGGCCGGCAGAAAAAACTTCAGGGGTTGGGCAGCAGAAGACAAGAGACGCTGTAGAAACGGACCTCGGAAACACAAACCGATCAAAAGCACCAGATTGGTGCCGGCCTGCAGTGTTACCAAAACCCACCTCCCCCGTTCTGGGGACTTGAAACATCGTGTTTGCCCTCGTGAGTTCGCGTAATTTTTAGGTTCTGCAAGCCTGGTTGCCTGACAGCTCTCGCCAAACGGAAAAGGGACGAGACTGCATTGGCAGCAGCTGGTACCTTGCGGCCGGACGCCCGCAATTGTGGTAGATAGCCGCATGATGCTTGCACCATATCAGTTGCCAGCAGAAAGTACTTCTCGCCAACCGCAACGTTGGTATCTTCTGTAAGGCTGGAAGTAGCGGGTGGCGACATCGATTGCGCGCTCCGAACCTTTGAAGTCCTCGGCATTCTTCTTTTCGAGGGTCAAAGATATGTCAGGCAAAGGGCCTTGGCTTGGCTGCGTAGCTGCCACTAAATGTCCGAAAAATGTGAATTGGTGTTGGTTTCGTTGTTGTGTGCTCAAACACCAGACCGAAAAGGCAACAGCTAGCTAAGAGCCGCGCAAGCTCGTTGATGAAGAGATTGACGCAACCGATGGCTCCCGACAGGACAATGAGGTGCCGGTTTCTGGAGACTTTGAACCATCGGACATGGGGCAAGAATGCGTTGGCAGGGTGGCAGGCGGGTGGTGTTGTACTGCGATGACTGACAAGGTTCAGGGGCCACCTGGCGCTGCCCACCGAACATTCGTAGCCGGGGGTTTGGAAGCCGAGATCTCGGGGTTGGTTTATGCGGGGCGGCGAGGACCGTTTGAAGGCTGGCCTTGTGCGGTCTTGACTTCCGTTTTGCTTGAGAACCTGTCAGAGGAAACGACCCGTAATCAATGTCTCGCATGCATTTTTGCATCACAATCAACACGAGGCCATGCAGCTTGTCCGAATGGCTGCAGAGGGGATTGGTGCAAGTGTTAGGGGGCAATTCTTTGCCATCGTGTGTCATCTGGGGTTCACTGCCCGCTACCCTTGGCATCGGAGATGGACCCCTGGCCGTTGTCAACTTGGAGCATGACATCACTGGGCTCGACGGGTGAAACAAATTCGTATCGCGGCCCAGATTACCCATTTGCCTAATTTGCGTCAGTGCGGGCCGTGGAAACTGTGGAGTAATTTATCTAGAGGTTGCTCATCGTCTTGAAACCGCTCTGGCATTCTGCGGGTAGAGATACCGTGGGCGGTTGCGCGACGGGGGGTAGGTCGAACAGATCAAGGAAGTTGGTTGTTCGTCATATTTGAGCAGACAAAAAGACACCGCAGGATTCTGCAAATCAACGTTCGGCCATTTGTTGTGCAGAAAGGTGGTGGGCGAGTGGGCGACGGGGCGAGGCTGCCACCTCGGGATCGAGAGACCCGCTTCCACTGCGTTGCTTCCGCTTTTTCCAGCGCTCAACCTGTCAAGGTCGATGCTACCCATCCCGCATGCATCTCTCACCGATCATCCAAGTCACGGGCGCTGCAGTTGTCGACACCACAATCCCTGTCCAAAAATTAGTGAGTTTATTCTGTCGCAGGTGGTGGTGAGTCCCCTGATTTACCGCAACGGCAAGGCACACTTGGCGTTTGGCCGCACCCTCGGCCCTTTCAAATTGTCAACTCTGAGAGAGCGCCCGAATGGATCTTGGTGCGATAAGGATGGAAAGAACCTGGAAATAACTCCTGCTAAGTTCCTTTTTCCACCATCGCCAGCATGGCTGGCCGTTTCACGAGCTAAGACTTTGACAGTGGGATCGATTGGATCAGAGCTGCCATTCCTTTCATTTGTCATGGGTTTCGCACTGCCGATCGAGTTCAAGACAAGAGTGGGCTCTCTCCACTGCAGGAACCGTCCACCAGTGGATTTGGACAACCCATCATCTTCAAGAAAAGGCACCTTTGCATTGCGATTGGCCTGCCTTTTGGCGGCCATGAATCTTGGTATGCATGGGTGTTGTGCGGCGTTTTTGCAAGCCAAGCCCACCTTCCCATTGGTTTTGGGCTGCACCCAGAACCTTTGGTTGCTGGACATGGGTCTTTTGAAGGCCGCGTTGACAACTGAGAGAAGGCTCCCGCTCAGTGTCTGATAAATAGCCCGGAGCTTCCTCTCTTACCTTTCCACACAAATTCTGAGAATCATACATTGCAAACTTTCCAGACACTCACCGTAGCCTGACATTGCTTGCTGGTCCCGCCTTCAACACCCATTGATCCATCAACTGGCGAAGCTCTGTCCGAAACAGCAGCACGTGTCGTGGATCTGCTCAGTTCCTTTAGCAGCTCGTCACCGTTCACTATCAGCAGAACGAACGCAATAGCCCCGGCATCTTGTACAGAGTTACTCTGATTCTAAACATCTTCTTTCGTTCTCTACAAGACGTATCCGGATTTGCCCTTCTTAAGAGTAGGCTGGTCGCTTTCCTCATCACAATCTTATCTCCGCCGGGCCCCCCGCGGGAGATCTTCAGCCAGGGGCCTGGTCACACCCCACAGTGGCATTCGTCCAGCTTTGGCTCCCGTTTCTTAAACTTGCTGACAGGGTTCAATCACACAGACTGTGACGCAACAAGCAAACCAGCCATAACCTCCAATGATAGAATCGCAGATTCTAGAGCGCCGGCTGTCGACAATTGCACGGACCGGCGACGCATCATACGAACCAGACTACCTCATGTGCAGATTTCTTAATCCTCGTCTTGAAGAGCCATCATTCCGCCGTGAAATATCGTGGATCTTGGCATGGAGACGATGGAGGCGAGCGGCACTGGGCGGGCATGCTGTGCCGTTTGGGAGTCCCGTGCCGACCGAGAGACTGTTTACGAGAAGCCGTGCACGGGGAAGGGCAAGAATGCGGGCCATTTTGCAGGACTTGGAAACTAGGCTGCCTTGATAACGGCCATTCGATGCTTTTGGTTTTCTTTTTCTGTTTTGTTCTTTCCATAGGCATGTCTGGTTGGTTCAACTGGCGCTAGAGAGCCCCGCTAATAATAGCTACAACCACGAACACGGTGAAGCAATTGATCAGGGTGGGAAATCTTGCTTTGACAGGGGCACTATTGAACACCTTGATGTTATTTTAATTTCTTATTCAATAGTGTGTCATTTGAGATTGTTGTTGCCTTGAGGCTCTGCTATGTTGTAGATCAACAAAGACCCTTGTGCTCCGTCTGTCTTGGAGTTGCGGCGAAAAGCTCAAACGGCGGGTGGAGGGGGCTGGCAGCGAGCGGAGCCCCAAAAATAAACTTTTGGTGGGGTTCCCGCTGTGGATCCGGGCTTCCGCCAGTGAGTGAGCATCGCGATTCCACAATCGTATTGTTGGTCTCTTCGTCACCTTCGTTCCCAGGCAGATCCGCAGCGCTCATCTTGGACCATTGACAGTCATCATCACCAAAAAATGTCTAAAAATGGCTCAACGTTCTCTCTTTCCTTTCGGTGACACTTCTTTGCTACACGGAAGCCAATGATCTCCAACACCGGCGACCACGCTCTTTCAAGCGGCGATGCCGGGGCCCCTTCCGAGCTGAACAAGCACGTCACCATGGATCGACTGACAGGCCAAGGACCCCCGCGTTTTGGCCATTGCTCTCAGACCAATCAGCCTTTTCCCACCCGCCATTCTGCAATCCAAAGAGTGGATTTGGCTTTCTGGTCTGAAGGCCGGCGGATGGCTTCTCGAACCCTGCGGCCATCCTTCTTCGGATGAATTCGTCACCCCGGCTCTTAAGCATGGATAGGTAATCCCAAACTGGCTGGACGAACGGTCGACAATGACACACGGGTGCCCCGCCATTTTACGCCTCTAGTGGGAGCCGACAGACCAGGAACCGGCGGGGACAAGGCTTTGTTTGTGTCTTCGAATTTAAAGGCGGAGATCACCTCGCTGTCAAGATTCTCGGTGAGAAACAAGTGCCAGGTCTGTGCGGGAAATTTCCCTGTTGTTGCGCATTTCCTTTGCCCGTGAGGCGACTCGCCTCCGATCTGACTCGGGAAATTTTTAGGAAGAACTATACAAAGATCGGAGAGGATCGAGGGCAGAACCTGAGATGCACTTCACCTGAATTGGACCAATACTTTTCAGTGCCAAACCCCGCTCTTCACCTCGGCGCTGACGTGCTCATTCGACAACTGGCCAAAACCCTTCGCGCAACCAAACGGAATCCAACAAGAGCGGCCAGCTTTGCCCCTGCTTGGGAGAAACGGGGCAGTTACTTTAAGTCGAAGGTCAACAACACTGTCGATGGCCCCTGCAAAATAGCTGACGCCTTTTGCAACTGAGTCTGACAGAATCCGCAACGGAGCACGGTCACAACGGACGCTCATTTCTGGACACGGTGCGCGCCCAGTCAGAGCTGTCGGCAGCGCGTGGCCCAGCTTAGGAGACCACTGGTGCTTGAGCTTGTTGTCCTACCACCGGCGACATAGAGATCATGTGGTTCTCGCAGCATTGATATTCAGCCTGTGAGCTGTTTAGATGCCGTTGTTGACTTGCTAGCAAGACACCTGGTTGAAAAGCCCGACATATCACATGGATATTCCTGGACAGTTGACTGCTTAATACTAACACAAGGTGCTGTTGAGTCGGTTTACACTAGAGCTTCCATGCATGTCTTTCCGAAGCGAGAAGAGACATGGCAGACTTCCCGGCCAAGCCCAGATAAAAGACTGCATCCTAGCTACCTTCTTATCAGGGTCCGCATACCAGACGCCGTTTTGGGCGCCGTTTAGGTGTTGCTGCCCCTCCTTTAGCTTCGTTTTTGGCCGGGTCTTGATTGGCTCTGCTGCGGTTCTGTGCAGAGGCCACTGCAGGTGAATCCGGGCATGGCTCTTTTTTTCTAGAAGAAGCACACCCCTGCCTCTCTTGGTCGCGTCTTCGCCCGTGCCGCTGCTGGGTGCTGCTGCCCCGGCTGGTGGTGCTTCCCATGGCGTGTTTTTTTGTCGAAAAAGCACACCCCTACTTTGCTCGCGTCTTGGCCCCTGCACTGTCTGTGCCCTGCTGCCCCTGCTCCCTGCTGTCCCTGCTGTCCCTGCCAGCTAGCTCTCCTCAGCCAGCAGGCCCTCATGGTCCTCCCACTGCTGCTTGCTGGTCTTAGTCAGGTTGCACGAAAAGGAAATTAGCTAAAGGACGACTACGAACGAGAATGGCCCTGATATCTTGCTATCACTTTGCGCAGCGAGACGGTTGGTGGCCTGTGGCATTGTAAGTAGTTGCCGCTGCCGTCTGGGAGAGCGGTCAACCAGTCTGGCAATCCACAAGGTGGAAGCAGCTACAAAACGGCTTGACTTACTACCAGTCTATCGCCGAACCGTGATCAGCTCCTTTCATATCGAGTATAACAGTTCTGCAGCTTCTTCTTTGACAATGAACCACCAGTCCACCACCATCCCACACAACAGCGTAAACGGCTTCCGGAGGGGTGAACGGCACCTGTGGACATCGACAGGGGTCTGGGGGTTGACAGGGCCCACGGGAGCAGAACCAAGGGGAATTGACAGGTCCGGGGGAGCTTACACAACGGCACCTGGGGGGTTAGTATAGACGGCTGTGCTTAACTGGGTGACCCGCTGTATCGGTCGGGACTAGGGATGGGTGTGCGCTGGTTGCGCACACCTATGCACCAGGCCACCTAGCCACACATGGATCAGCAGCCTGGGTCCAATGCAACCCACCAAATCAGCATGTCCTGGGGGGGGGTGTCCTACGGGGGAGGGTGTCCTTGGGGGGATGGCCTGGCGGCTGTGAGTAGAACTGAATTCATCTAACGGGCTTGTCCTTGGCTTCCGCTTGACGCCTTCTAGTCTGTTTTCCTCTGGTGAGAGATAGCGGAGCAATGGTGTATTTGGTTGGTGAACATTGGCCACGGTCTTCTATCCTTCAGCTGGGTGTCACAGAACCTCGACCGCGCATCGCTCACCTCGCTGACAAACGCCGATGTGGAAGAGATCATGGTGCGAGCATATCTTTCCACTGTCGTGGTGCGCGGGTGCAAGATACATGCCTTGTTTTTGGTAGAGTTTTCCGTTAGATCGTCTATCATCCTTGGTATGACGAGGGCGGTACTGTTCGCTCTGTGCTCGACAGTTTGTTGTCTTCCTCCGTCGTTTGTATTTTTTTTGGGATGCACACTCTCGGGTGGGGTGTTGACAGAGGCGGTGTACAGCGGTGGTGAATCAAGCAAGACATCTTGGAGGATAGAGGGCTGCTGGAATTGATACTGGATCGACAGCTGCAGGGTGGAAAACAAGCGGCCTGGCGTCCCCGCAGAAATGTGTACAACCTATCCGCTGGTATTCAAAGATAGCAGCATCCCGGCCCCAAAAGGGGGACAACGGCATCAGTTTCTAGCAACGGTAAGGCTCTGCGCTGCTTTGGGTCGAAACGGAGGCTGCACAGGGGTTGCGTGGATGTACATGGGATACAAGGTCACTCAGTACCTTTGGGTGCCGGGGGGAGGTGTGCAATTCAACGACGCCAAGGCCAGGCCCGGGGGCATTTGACCTTGGAGGATGTGGCCGGAAGAAAGTTGTGCGACAGACGTATATTTCTTGAGACTTTTTCCCGCCAGATTCTCTATTTTCAAACCTTATAAAGTTCACTGTCTTCTCCCCATCTTAACTGCGTATTTTCAATGCATAGTTCGAGTACTTATCATTCAATCACGCAAGTCTGTTGATTCCAATCTTCATCTTCCATCCGTTTCAATACTTGACCCGACCTGCATCTCAACATGTCTCCTTCACCCTTGAACATGGAAACCAACGTTTCATCCGACTTTGCAAGGTTAGACACTACCTAGGTTACCTATACCTGACAAGCAACCCGTCAACCTTGCAGCGGCATCGGTTGTTTGAGCCTGAAAGCATTCTGCTAACAATCATCATACAGCCAGTCAAGCAAACTCAACCTGACACCAGGAACGACCTCGGTCACCCACACAGCCGGCAGCCCTGGTGATGGCGACAGACCCGAATCCACAAATAATTCGCACAGCAATGGCCGCTTAATGCCAGCCACAAGCGTAGTACCAATAGAGGAGGCACCTCATCCCGATTTTCTGGCAGCTACCTGGTCTTCTTTTGATGCAGACAGCTCGCTGCACGGGCGTCTTCAAGATGCACCCCACCAGCACCCGAACCCCTACAGCCGCATTGGCTGTTATACCGTCAAGGCCCAACAGCTGATTGACCACTTCGACGAGCGGTTCGACAGTGACCTCGACAACAGTGCCCTCGACAAACCCGTCTAATTCCCGACAAATCAGACACATTATGCAGCCCGCGATCGCGCACTCATTTTGCATCACAAACAAAACAATTCGAAATAAACACAGAGAAGGACCTCTCTTTATTTGGATTGGATAACGATAATGATCTTGCTCGGTTTACCCCGCTGCTTTCTTGTTTCCTTCCTTGGTTCTTTGGATGTTCTCAACACCGGGCTGATTGATGGTCCGTTGTTTGGCAGCTGACCAGGATCATGGTGAGCAATAGACTTACACAGTTTCTTTTTCTTTCCTAATGCGGATGCGCTTGGTTCCATAGAGCGGGGACGAATGGTTGGGATGGTATGGTCCGCTCGGGATAGATGAGACCTGGCTCGTTCCCTCCAAGTGGACGGGACGGTTATCATTTGCGGGGTATAACGGCTGAGCAACACGTGGCGGTTAAAGTTTGCGTTTCCTGCCGTTGTACTGTTGTTCAAGAGAGGGGATTTGATGGGAGTTGCTTGGGAAGGCCACTAGCGGCACCGTGTACAGTACGAGCGTTTACGTGACAGACGTTATTGGTCTGTAACCTTTATTTTGCAATTTTAGAGTTGGTACAATGAGATACTATGGGAATTGAATCCACTCCTCCAGAAATGATGGCTACGAGATGGAATCGTCGCTATATCCTTCAACCATCCTGCAAGCTTTGCGATGGCCATTTTCAACCCGCAGAAATATGGCTAACTTTAGAGTTACGACCAGTTAGCATCTACAGATGACAGAGCAGCACCGGTCTACGTGGTAGCATTGACGAGAGGCTCAGGCTGGGAAACACTGCGATACACATGCAGGCAGGTCTGGAGCTGCGGGGCCATGTTCTCATCTTTTATCGCCGAAGCTTTGGTTGGCTGTACTTTATAAAACGCCCAATCCATGTTTCTGATCCCTGCGCCAAAACAGATTGGGGGCGCCACGTAATGGCACTGCAAACCCTTCTGCCATCGCTACTAACATAACACACATCACCCTTCCCGCACAACGGCCATGCATGGATGTTGCGCGCTATTCCTCGTTAGGCCGCCTGTGCGACACACAGTGAGATCGCCTTTGGGTCAAGCGTACCGCGTGGCTGGGCCGAATTCGATTTCTTATGCTCCCGTCCGTCACCACCATTGCGCCTGGCCCGTGCACTTGCCGGGTCGGGAGGGCTGACTTTGAACCGGATGGGCATCTAATTCGGACAAGCGTACATACATGAGATGAACAAGCTGTCGCGGCGGCAACGTGAACCATCAAACTTGCGAAGGATTCATACAAACCTTCAGTGGCCCGAGCTCAAGCTACCAATGAGACTGAAGCCGCCGTACCGCCCAGAACTCGGGACATTTGGTTGCTGCATGCATCCGCACTTGTCTGCCTGTGTCCTGCAGGGCACCTATTGTGGAACAGAATGTTCGTCCATTGATATGGAATAGTTGACGAATCATTTTCCAGTCTCCCGGCTGCCGGGCATGTCGCAGCATCATCGACGCAGGTGTCCAAACAGGCTATCGACTTCAGGCTACTCGCATTTGGCTGCAGCAGTTCCCAACTTCCCAGGAAAAAAGATGGACGAAAGCAATCAACTCTGCATCATGCCGACACGGGAAGGGGAGTCGCGCACAGTGCGTTGGCCCAATGAGAGATTACTCGTAACCTCTTTTTTTGCAGCCTTACCGAGTAACCAATATTTTGCAGCCGCACAGGGACCTCGAGGTGGCAAGGATGATGTTGAGCGGCTCTATCATCAAATCCGCCAGATCAGTCTGCGTGGACGGGAGAAGCCACTTACATACCCCCCTTCTGGGCATCGCATGCAGCTGCTTCCTTTTTGAGCCAAGCCACATATTTTCATACTTGGACCATGGACACATGGGAAAATCGAGACCTGCAAATTTTCGGGCCGCGTGGTTGGATCGACCACAGTGTGCCTCCTGGGCGGTTCGGTGTAAGCGGCCGAAGGTATGCCAACACGGATGAAAAGTATGCTGTCGCGCCTTCACCTCAAGTACCTAGCAAACCTAGCAACTCGGATAGGTAGCACAACTGGTAGATCAAATAATAAACTACCGCGTCCCCCAACAGTGAGAAGATGATTAAGCTACAACATTAAAATTCAACGTACCAACAAACCCAGTATAGCGTCGTCTAGATGGTGGCTTTGAGATACTGATACCTTAAGTGTTGTTGTATCAAATGCAAGGTGTGGTGCAGCCAAAACCAGGGGCATGGCTGAGGAGAATGCTTTTTTCCTCCGATCCCCACCCGAGCGCCCAGTGGCTTGTGCAGGCTGGTTTGAATCCCTGTCCAACCGAGTTGATGTTTCATACCCCACTCTCGGACCAGCACAATAGATATCTGTTGTTAGGTATGACTATATATGATCCTCTTTCAGTCCCCTTCTTGCCAATTTCTCTCTGCTTGCATCATGATTTCGTCCATATTTCGGTCATACTCCGTCTCCTCAGTTCCCACTTCAACAGGATCTACTTCATTTCTCTGATCCTCCGAGCTCAGGACTGAAGATACCTTGAACCATATATTCCTACACACCAACAGATATCCGACTTGATCCTCGCCATGTCTTCCACCTCCCTTCCCAAAGTCAGCAGTTCCGAATCCCAAATCACAAAGATTTCAATGTCCGTCATTCTTTTACACTCCTTAATCTGTCACTGCAGCTTTCCAGAAAGAATTCTAATAATCCTCATCGTTTGTCCCACAGTTCCCAATACCTCCGGTCCCTCCCCGCCTCATCGCAACCCACCACCTTCTCCCCGAAGACATCTTCCAAGAGAAATACCAGTAACTCTATGCTGGAGTACTACCTTGCCGAGTCCCCTAAAGATGGAGCAAACATGTACTGCCGCTGTCACTCTGGTGACCATCCATCGTTGTTGTCGTCGTCACAGTCGCTCTCTTCAGCAATCGCATCCCGAAAGCAGGAGTCGACCACCCATGCTTCCCAGACCGTGAATGCTTTTGACAGTGCTTTTTCTGAGAACCGGCAGAGATAGCGGCACTCCTGTTCTTCGACGCTGTCGGTGGTTGCATACTTACACCCGGCGCTGAGCGGAGCAAAAGCTGAGCGACATGCCGGAGCGGACCCACATTTCCGGAGCGTGGTTCATTGTCTAGCGCACGGAGCTCGGGGGCGTTGGCGGTGTGCAATATTCGCTCATGTCGTTGATTGGTCTGGAATGTGAAAATGGCTTGGTTTTTCTCTCGTTCTTATGCATTGGTTGCCTTGTCTTGGATTTTGTTGGGAGCCAGAGTGAGCCGCGCACTGGAGCAGCATGGTCGACCAAATCTGCCTACACGGAAGAAGTGGGGCCGAAAACTCGGGATCGAGCTTGACTTTTAGTCGGTATCTTGTCCGCGCCAGCTGGCAAGTGGGCGGGATTGGGGTTTCTTTTTTGGCTTAAAAAGCTTTGCGCAAACATTTTGCACTCCTGAATTTATACTTTTACCACTACAAGCCAGCTGTCTTTGTATCCTTGTATACTGCCTTTAGCGATCCTTGTACCCTACTTCCCAGTGACAGACGAGCCATCGCCGTCCACAGTTGTCATCAGACTTTCCATATGAATCTGGTACCACTAACAATCCAACAATCTCTTTTCAGACATCAGACAAAACGATGCTGTGATGCAACACGATCTAACTGCAGTCTACCTTATTATTTTCAGAAGGAAATTTGCAATCGTCTGTCTGGCTGTCCGAGTGGTACCTAGGTACATTCGTCCAAACCCGCCTTGGTATTATGTCCTAGGTACCAACAGGTACATGCACATTGCCAACCATTGTGATATCCGTCCACTCGAGACTACCGCTACAGCACATCTCACTTTTTCCGCCAACGAGGTCTTCCATGGATCATCATGTTGACATGCATCCTGATATAATGATGATCGCCTTTCTGGCCGCAGTGCCTTGTCCGCCGGAACATAGTTCCAATTCGAGGGTATGGTTAAGTGTCGGCATTAGAGGTGGTTTTCTTTACTGATTGGGAAGTAGTCCCAGGCTATTGGGCCGTTGGTGCCAGGTGGGAGCACGCGAGCGATTAGGTCTGCGTTGATGTCCAATATCAGCAGGCTGTTTGGGTGCTGACCGCTGAATGGCCAATGGACGCTCGGGATTTGCTGGCCGTCCGAATGCCTCTACTTCACCGACAGCTAGACTGTGTACCAGTGCCCCGCGGGAATTATCAGTACACAAAAGGCAGGACAGGATAGGTTAGCCACCCTTCCGAAGCATTTAGGACAAGCACAGAAGAGGGATGAACGGACCGGCTTAATTACCAGATTGAGTTAGGGCCATGCAGGACGTGGCTTGTGATTCCGCAATATCTGAAGTAGCTCATGCGATGTACCGTCACTGTACCGCTCATGCGATGTGCCGTCACTGGACCGCACTGGCCAGTCCATGGATCAGTATGTACCCAGGTATCTAAGCGACATTTGCCGTAACTCGAGTATCAACGATTGCTTCCTCAGAATCTCAAGGTCTCTACACCTCCTGGCAGTCTCTTGCTGGGTTGATGGTTCGCAAAATTGCCTATAAGTACCTCTTAATCCTTAGCGCAAAGCCCAATCTTTAACCAAGGCCATAATTTACACAACCGATCCCAATCAGTTACCAGCTCACCTATTCACCTAGTCTCACCCATCAAGATATCTTTCTCCGTTTATTACTGGAAATACTTCTCCCTACGCTATCAAACATCAGCATTAACACCCTTAATCCCCCCTATCCTTCAATCGCAACTTACAACAATCTGATTCAGCCCAACCACAAAAAAAAAGATTGTTTTCATCCGCTAGCGATCATGTCCTCCTCACGCCCTTCCTCCGCGCTAACACCCAAGTATGCGTCCCAGCTATCATCCTTTTACTTCTTCATGTGCTGTGACCTAACGCCGTGGGCTCACTGCCAGAACCAATTTGAGCATCGCAGGTCAATCCACTGCAACACTTGGCCGTTCCCAACCCCAGAGCTTCCACAATAACGACACCACCACCACTTCGACCATCACCACGACAAGCACCACCGCATCGTATCAACTTGAAGCCTTTATTGACCAAGATCTGTTCGATGACGGCACTCTCCACGGTCGAGTGCCGGACCATGTGGTTCACTTTGACGAAAACTCCTGCATTCCCTTTTACAAAGCACGTGCGGAAACTGCCATCACCCAGTTTGATGCTGCCTTTGCAGGCGGTGATAACCAAGAGTGGTAAAGGCTGACTTGCACCAACAAGAAACGCCAAATGCAGTTCCTGTCACTTACCCCTTCGCCATGTGCAGATCCGTGGCAGGCCACGAACTGCCCGTCTTTCTCCCACGCAGCCAATCAACTCGAGCTGCAGGGGGAGGGGTGGTTGCCTATTTTGGGGGTGGTGTGTCCTAACAATTTTACCCCGCGCGCGCCCTCTGCCCCTCTTTGTGCTGCCCTCGACTTGGTACACATCTGCGCACCACACCCCTCTCTAAATAACACAAGACCAGCCAAACGAAAAAAAAAAAAAGGCGCCTCCCTGTTGCGCGCGCAAGACCCCGAGAGAAACCACATCTCTTCTACCATCACCACAGCATCATCGGCGGCAAACATGACTCCCTAATTCAGGAGCCACCCCTGATTCCTCCCCTTTTTTTTTCAGCCGTTTTCTTATTTTGTTTACTTGCTCCATCCGCACAGCTCATGAGTATAAGGATACAGCACATCTCTCATTTCCCCCCATCTTTTATTTCCTCACGGTCGGGTAATACCACCTAAAATCAACAAAAGCATACTTTGATATAGTATAACATCGATGACTTGACGTTAAAGGTGGATACGAATGGTTTCGTTCATTCTCTTGAGCCCCTTTTCTTCAATTTGACTTCTTTTTTTTGCTGGAATTTTTCAGGGATGGTGTTGGGCGAAGCGGGAGGTGGATGGCCAATGGCATCCAACAGCACTTGAAAAACAGACATGACATCACACGGAACACGACAACATGGACAGAGATTCAAGAACTTGAAGGCTATACAATCATGACTCCTTTTTCTTTTTTTTTTCTTTTTTTTTTTTTACAAAAAAATAGTAGATGGGTAGATGGACTTTTTATGTGTTTGTAAATTAGTTTCACATTGTGACTCTTCTTTCACAGCGCACTGGGCGCACATTTGACGTGTGTGCATCTTAATCTGAACGATGTTGGGCGATTTACAAACCTTCTCGCGATGGGCTCAGAAACCATAATGCAGAGATGTGGGAAGAGATGAGGCAAAATTAAACATAATTCCTATTACCTAGGCATCTAAAATTCCCAAACTTGCCTCGAACTCAATGGAGCCTCTTACCTGGTTTACTTGTTACCATAAAACAGCAGATTAGCTGGGGGTTGAATCAACCGGAGGAACTCACCCGTTTGTACAATACCTGGTTGCATGGTCATATCCTTTTTCTACTTGCAAAGCTTCCGATCATATTCATCAGGCGCCATCGACGAGTCAAGGAGAAACTCTTGGCTCTAGGCACCTTTTGCTGATTGGCGAACTTCGCGCAAGGCCAATGGCTAAGGCGCAAGTCTGTTTCACCCTCCAGCCTCGGCAAGAGGCCAGGGAAGAGCCAGTTGAAAGTGATGTGTATATCCGGTGCGTCGTGACAAGTGCCGACTGGGGCATTAGGATGACCGCTTAGAATGTTGCTGTATAGTTTCTGTTGAAATCTGCACTCGATTCATCTCCGCTCGTGACGAGCCTTGCCGACGATCAGTGAGGCTGCCTCTTCGATAACTTTGGCATACTTCATGCGCCGAGCCTCCATCTCGTCTTCATCAACCGAGGTTTCGTAGAGCCCCTTCTGCCGACCAAGAGCCTCCTCATGTTGTCGTTTGTGTTCCTTGGTAGCTCTGACATCTTGCGCCGCTCGCCTTTGGATCAATAACATCCTGTTCTCTGTTGTGGCCGTATATTTCCAGTCGGTAAAGGTCATTCTCTGAGTTCCAGCACTTGCCCACTATGGCTTTCTCGTGGCCGTGTTGAACAAATCATCGTCCTTGAACATGGAGTGTAAAAGTATTTCCATGCAACCACAACAGACATACTTGTGGGCTGCCTTCCAGTTTTTACCGCGGTGACTCAGGACAAATAGGCTTTCATCTTGTAGGATGTCTGATTTTGGCTCCAAGTCTGGCTCCGGGTCGTCATATTTGTGAAGGAGCTCCAGGGCGACAAGGCGCTTTGTTTGCGCAATGAGCCAAGGGCCTGACAAAGAGGGTATTTTAGTCTGAAAATAGAACAAGAGACCCGAGACATATCGTTCAATGATTATTGTCGCCTCCCTTGTCATAGATGTGATGGGTTCCGCTGTTGTGGTGAGGCTTAATACGCCCAAACAAAGCTCGTTGATGACTCGGGCAGGATTGGGGCTACCGTAAGATAGGTACCTAGGGCAGCAAGATTGCACTGGTGACCGGGTCGTAAAGCAGCAGTGTCCTCCTCGCGGTGCTTTCAATGGAGACAAACAGGGATTGAATCGGTGTTGTGAAGTCGGTGGTGACGTGGTAGTCTTTTTGTTATGGGCATGGACGGCTGTAGCGGCTTTGACAACCTGACAGTCTAGGAGGTGGCACGAAAATCGTAGACGATAACGGGATATATCAAGCCTTTGCCTCCGTCACGCGGAGAACGATGGCAGAATATCAACACCTGTCCCTTCCCCCAATAAGGTCGCCGAAGAATCGTCTGGCAATATGTCAACGACAAATGAAGTGCTCATCTCCAAATAATGAGTTCGGAAACAGGTGCGAAGACGCTCGGTTGTTGTTGGCTCCGACAAGACCGGTACTCTCACTCAAAACGAGATGAGAGCAGCGCCTGATGCCTGAACCGCCCAGTCGAGCAGCAAACTGGACGTTGAGACCAGACTAAGCTGTAGGACGTCAACTGCCAGTGGAAAAAATGTTCGCTGAAATATTCGAGTCCAGAATGTGTGGTCCCTTGTGATGCGCCAGAGCTTTAGGGAGAACAATCCTGAACCGCATGCTGCTAGGTGGGTGAGTGAGTGCTGGATCCGTGCCACCACATGCGAGCGGGCATCGCATATTTGGAGGCCAGTCGATAGGTGTCTTACAGTCACAACAGTGAGAAGATTTTGACAAGCTGTACAAGAATCTTGATGTCTTGCATCGAGCATCAAGCCAGCATTTCGGAGTCGCGGAAAGTATGGTAGTCCTCCCGTGTCCATTCAAGGGCCCATCATGTCTTCTTGTAAGAATGTTGTCAACCTCAAGGCATCTGCCCTTGGCAACGATTGAACTTGGAAGAAAGTTCTATTGACATTGCAACAGGCGGGACATCGCCTGAATAGACTGATTCCGCCGCATATCGTCATTTCTTGTCATTGTAGGCTTGATGCAATCGTCTTGGGGTGCTCAAAGGCTGCCGCAATGATTCTCCGGCGGAGCTCGTCATACTAGGAGGATGGGAGGAGTCGTAATTTCGTTCAACCGCGCGTAGGTAAAGCGAAAATATCGCTATCCTTGAGAAAACAAGGTAGTGGGAAGAAGGCACACGGCCATCGTCAACATGGAAAGCGCGATTGAGTAAATGCTGATGCTAACGGATCCTGAAGAAGGTGTGTAATTTGAAACTTGGTGCAGGTGTTCTTGACAGAGTGTTGGATATGGGTGAATAAGATGTTCAAAACCACGCATGTCTGGAAGCTTGTTAAAATGAGGGAATGATGGGCGGGAGTGGGAATCCTTTCTGACAAATGCGGCTCTTTAGCGAACCACTGCGAACCACACAAGGCAACCAACTGAGAACCAACCTCACCCGCCGCTTTAAGAGCCAACCTCACTCGCCGCTTTAAGAGTCAACCTCGCTCGCCGCTTTAACAACCTCGCTCGTCATTTCAACAGGGTTAGGATTTTGTATTGTGCAAGTCAAGCATGTTTAGTTTTGCTCTGCCCGGGAACAGCGCACAGCTGCGTCCTGTCCGATTCTGCTTTTTTAAGCAAAAGTGCCCCTCTCTTCATTTTCAAAAGTTTCGATATCTCTTAAGCAGTAGCCACAGCGTCGACAATATCTTCGTCACCTAAACCGCCGCGTTGAAGATTTCCAGTCTTTTCAGAAAACTTCTTGTATTCTTATTGAGGTACACCTTGGTTTTCTTTCGTCACATACCCCCTACATTTTATGAATTGACCAGATTCTTTCCGACCCCGACCCCGAACCCGACCCCGACCATCACTAAAAGTCAACCATGCCCTATCTCCAACCGGACAACAGTAGCTCTCAACCTAGCACTCGACAAATGTAAGCAAATGCCCTTCTATTGCCTTATTTTTCTTAATGCCATGTGTCTATGGCTGTCTCATCTGGGGGCAAAGTAATAACACAACGGCCTTGTTCTCGATCTCTTTCTGCTACTGTATTTCATTTCCATCTTTAGACTATCTTATTACGGCATCCATCCGGTAGCTCTGCGATCGCTCACGTAATTCTCCAGGTTGCAACGCACGGACCAAGTTCGTCTCCAAAATGTGGCCAGCTGTGCTAGCACCGATTGCCTCCACGCCTTTCTAGACCAAGACGCCCTCAACGATGCAACTGCTTATGGCAGATTGCTTGATTCCAATGCAGACCAAAAGACCCGCACACGAATCTATCTTCAGAAGGCGAATGAAGCCATTCGGACTTTTGATGCTTCGTTTGCCGCCGGCAATTGATTGCCCTTTTCTCTTTGGGAAAGCAGCTGTTGGCCAATAACAGGTTCCATTTGCAAATCATTGCACCAACAAGCCGGGTTGTTAGGGGCCACAGCAAGGCGACAAAGCGCAGGTCCCACGATCAGACTCTCCCGCCCATCGCATCCCCCACCATCACGACAATCCCATTCCCCCAACCCACAATTGTTCCTTTCCCATTGCTATTTGACGAATTTAACTATCGCCTAGTAGCACTCCCATTTCCCTTGAACGTATTTTTATTGCCTTGGCAGCCTTGCTCAAACCAGCTCAGACCGATACTGTCTCGACATTGACTCGGCCTGCGCTTTTCAAATCTTGCATCTCAAGACACGCAAATCTTCCATGCCAATCACAAACAAAACGACAAGAAATCTTGCGGTGTTCCCGGCGATCTGGTTTGGCTCCGTTCGGGCTGGTGCCTGGGCGGGTGTAACGGTGTGACAAGCGTACCCGCACGGTGTAGCTCAAACGGTGTAGCCCAAATGCTACCAGAACGGTCACGTTTTCAGGCTGGGATTCCATTGGAGCTTGGTTTGTGACTGAGGGCCTGTACTGTGAGACTGTCCTCAAGCATGGCATAGATCGCCCCAAAGCTTGACGATTGGGTACAAGGGTTACGCAAAGGACTTGGATCATGAGCTGAATGGGAATACATGCGAATGGGCGAAAAGAAGGGGCGGAAGGATGAGAAAGGATAGACAACTTTTCGGGTGCAATGTATCTCTTTCGGCGCTGACCAAAACACTAAGTAGAAATTTTGGAAAATTGGTGATGTTCCCTAGAGCCTAGAGGATTCGCTTTCTCTTCAGTGTCAGTCTCAAGGAATCGGTATACCCACCCTCGGATACTTTAATCATAAAAGAACCAAATAGTCCATTTCTATGTGAACAGCTTTATGGAGTCGGTAAGCATCGTCTCGAGATGAACCACCAGTTGTCTCAGCGCCACTAGGAACATATATAACCCCCACGAAGATCAGCCACAAGCAGTGCAACGACAGTGCGCTGGCTTTGCACTGCTACTCGCCTTGACTTGTCATACCTCAGCAGACAAGCTGGAAAATGTCTTAAGTCCATCTGACACCTGAAATACAGGCAGGGCCTCTTTAACACTCAGCTCACTACCAGGTAAAGCCTATTCTATCGTACGCTTGCTCCGATTCCCGCCAGCGCTGACCTCACGCCTATACAGCACTCCGAAGGCCTTTGGGGCAGTTATCAGCGTCGCTACTCTGTCGATTTGACTTTAAAGTCAGCAAAGACTATTTACGAAACTATCTCCGCCGTTAAAGACGGGCCCAGAAGTGTGCTAGGCCTCGCTGACTAAATCACTCAGTTGCAGTCATTTCTACAGCGGGTATCCACTTTATCTATTGGTTCAAATGTGGACGCATCAGGGCTGGAGGATGCGGCAACTAGGTGTGCGATCGACATAGTGGCACTTGAAAGACGTTTGCAAAAACTCAAATCTCCTTTGACAAACCGACAAACAGGACAACTATGGGAGTGATTCGAGGCTACCATCAATGAGGTAGACTTTCAACAGATGATGCAAACCATACAAGGTCATATACCGACTTTCACTGTCAATCTCAGCTTGATACAGATGACCCATATCTCGGCCTCGGCATCACAGTTAACACAAATCCACGAACTGTTGAATGGGCTCAAAAATGACATTGCTGGGCTCCAAGTGATCCCAGACCCACAACCAAAGACATTGCAAGACCATTCTTCACTTTCAGAGGAGTGCTTATTTGAACAATTCAGAGGGTTCTGTGGGTATATGATCTCTGAGTCTATTAAGGGATATTCTGTTCGAAGGCACTATGGCTGGTGGTACAACAACAATCGTCAGGCCTCTGAGCTGTTGAACCGGTATGACGATTTTGAAGATGAATCCTTACGCTGAGGTTATTCGCGGCCGTTAACTCCCACTGTGGAAGCCAGCACACGCTGTGAGAAAAAGGTGTTATGCATTGTTGAGATATGTCGCCGACAGGCCAGTTGTATGCCCTGCCGGGTAGGTCGGAAGCAATTACCTGAAGACTCTGGGGTCCTTGAACTGCGAGGTACGACGGTGCGAAGTGGCACCGAAGGAAGGCAAGTATAGGGAACTATGCCCTGTAAATAGAATGGCAGACACTGAACTGCAAGGAACTGTTCCCTGGAAGAGAGTGTGGTAAACCAGGATATTGACTTTGACTGTTTGACTTGAACTTGAACTTAAGAAAGGAAAGAAAAGACCATTCTAAATACACCGCGAGGGGAGCCTTTTATAGGCATCCAAGACCTCGTTTTTCTCCTTATCAATCCCCACAACTTCCATCGGTTCAGTTGGCCACAGTGGCTTGTATGAGAACTTTGTAGCTCCTTGTGACCGCTGTGGGCGTTATGGGGGGTTGTGGCTTGAAGCCTTTGAGTGCTGTGAGCCACGAGAAAGAACATACTGTAAAATCCACAAATAAGTGCTGTATTTCAACAACGATTATCATTCGATAAATAGTGTTTTGTGTGTGAGTCTGTCCACATCCTCCTGCTCTGGTGGCGTTGGCCATGTCTGAGGTGGTTTTTTTCTACTTGCAGTGGCTCTCAGATAGAGTTTCCTTTCGCTAGATAACCCATCACTGGTTGTTCATTATACAGCTGCCTGGAAGACATTTCACACTATCACATTTCTGAGAGTAGAAGTCAATATTTCGTCATGTAGAACAACAATTAAAATGAAGTTTAACTCTATTTTAAAAGATAAAAGACCAGAGCTCCAGAAGAAATCCATCCATGTTAAAACTGCCCCTCGCTGAAATCTCCATTAATACCTCCTCCATTACAAATATTGTTATCCTCATATCGTACAGTGAAATGTCGAAACCAAAATGCTACGTACTAGTGAAGTGTTGTGAGAGTGTTGAGTGCAGTGTAAGATGGATTATTAGTGCTAAATGTGATGGTGATGTGAAAGGGGGTTTGAATGCTGGACTAATATCGCCAAGGGGTCAAATCATCCTCCTCCTCCATAAGACCCATGCTGATCATGCAGACTGTATGTGATTAACAGCCATACTTCATCCAAAAGCCCGCTCCTTGCACTCCCACCTCCTCAAAGCTCACCTTCTTCCCCTTGGACTCTTGTGCAACCTCCATTCTGAAGCACATTTGCTCCCTGCAAGCCCAGCTGTTGATCGTAGCCTTGCTGCCCTGGTAGAACTGCGTCGTGCCGACCAGCGCGTTCGCATCTGGACCGTCAAGAGCGTAGATGTTGACCTTTGCCGAGCCGTCGACTGCCGCTTGAGAGGACGAAAGATCAAGAACCAGCTCACAGGGTCCGGTGCCAGCTGCGATGACGGTTGATGGGATAGAAAAGCCAATTTCGATACCGGAGGCGTCGGCGGAAGAGATAGAGACTTGGTAAGGTGGGGGGGCGGTGGGGGAGTTGCGAAGGTTGGGGTAGATGGTGCCGCATTGCTGGCGCTCTCTGACGAGGGGGTTCATTTGATTGGATGGGGAGGTGAAGAGGGGGATTGCGGTAGCGCTGAGGACCATAGCGGAGGCGGTGGCGAGAAGGGTTGAAGTGCGCATTTTGACTTTTTGTTCTTTTGTTGTTTTCGTGGTTGGTGGTGTGAGTTGGACTGTTAAGGCTGATTTGGGATAATAAAGCGAGCGTGATAATTGGGGAAGGAGATATTAGTATGTAATTGTGGAGATGAGTGAAGGATGCTAAGAAGTTGAAGAGAGACGCGGATGCAGTATATATATCTTGAATATTCCGGATACCAGCCTCTTGAGACCGCGCTTGTGGAAGCAATGGCATAAAGAATGACGACGATATTGTCAAAGTGTCATGACTGGGAGTAGGGACGAGACGAAAAGTGACATACTTTGCCCCTGTCCCGAAGGACCCAGCTCCTGGAATAGACAAAGTTTTGCGTAGGTGCAGCAAGAGAACCAAAGAAAAGCGGGTTCGAATCTTTAATGCAGCTAGTATCTAGTGCTGTTCGTGTTGATACCAGCCATCTGGGTGCACTTCTCCATGAATAGGAATGGCAGAGTGGAGTCTTTGAAGAGACCAACACATAACCCCGGAGGAGGCGCCAAAAATAAACCGAAACTGCTAAAAGCAAACGAATCTTAGAACATTGAACATTTTCTCAAGGGCGGATGAAGGTGCCGTTGCTCGCTTTGGAAGGTTAGTGCTGTCCTAGTGTGGAGCTTCTGGCTAGCCGCTCTCGAAACAGAAACCGTTGTTTGTTTAGCTTCGATCTTGTTCCAGTTCCACAACGGTCGTTGAGCTAAACTTTATTCCGGAATTGGGCTTCAACATTGCTCCCAAGGCCGTCTTAAAAGCGATTGCTCGAGATGCTGCCAGGCTGTGTTGTGTATCTTGACAACTCCATCAGAATCCCCAGTCATGGTTACTTTCTCCACACAATGCATTTTGCCGCCGAAAATGGGCGTACGCTCGACCCCGGACATAGCCATATCCTCGACTGCTGATAGCGTTCGTCGTGATTAGGAAGCGGAGACGGTGGTGAACTGGTGATCATGACCGAGTATCCGGTCCGTGAGTTCAGGCTCATCATGCCTCGGAGGGTGCCAAACTCATCATGCAACTCTGAACAACATCGGCAGTAACTCCGGCATCTCGAGGGGCCGGGCTCTTTATCTGCGTTTTGGCCACAACTACAAGGACAATCCAAACCTTTTGGAATCAGATACTACTGTTGGCGCGCTTCACATCTGTCCATCGGCCATCAACGTCCCGAGAGCAAAGCCTGCGGTGGAGTAGTGGTTTTAGCGACAGAACTTGCCGTAGTAAGAACCCGAAAACTGGTAAAAAGCCCTTCATCTCTGGAAAAACAGGGCTTTTAAACGCCTGTGACGTATGCATTGAAACGCGACGTGGCAGGCACGTTTGTGGGGAAGGTCCGACATCTCCAAGGCCGCATTGGTAATTTACACAAGGAGCAGTTGTGGGTGATAGAAAAAAGCTCAGGGTAGCAAGGGGGGAGGGAAAGGTGAGAGATGCACCTTCTTTGCGGGGGCAGATGCCGATATCAGATGCCGAATCTTGGATGGTGATATCGCTTCCCCAACTTTGGCAGTTGGGGTGTCTTAGAGAGCCTCTTATATGCGGGTGCCATCTTGGACCAGGTCGACGGCTCAAGTGTGTGCGGAGTGTCTTGGTGTCACCTTGATGATTTACCCGCTTGATCGCCGGCTCTGGACACCCCAATTGGGCAATCTCGCTTGTGTGTTCCGGCGTGTCTGCGGCTTGGGCGTTGTTTTAACCTGCCGATTTCGATCCCAGTGCCTAGTGTACTGTTACCGTAACATTGTGGGGGTAGAAGCGAGGCAAGAAGTCATATTGTAGTTCTTGGGCCGGGCAGCGTGATTGACGACAAGTCGACGACAGCGAAGGTGACGGGTATATATATCTCGAGCTGTTGCTCTGTTACTTGAGCTTTGTGACAGCAGTCATCACTTGAACCATCAGCAAAGTTCTTTCGTCTCTCAACCTGTCCATAATGCAGATCAAGTCTCTTCTTGGGCTCGCCGCCGCGGCGCAGACCGCCTTCGGCGCTTCGCTGCAGCAGGTCCAAAGCTTTGGCAACAATCCCACCAGAATCCAGATGTACATCTATGTTCCGGACCGCGTGGCTACCAACCCAGCTATCATTGTGGCAGTAAGTAGCCGAAACAACCCTCCTGTTTCCGCTGGTTATCACTGACAACGAATGTCGTTACACAGCTTCATCCTTGCGGAGGTACTGGCCAGCAATGGTTCAGCGGCACCAGGCTCCCGTCATTTGCCGACCAGAACGGCTTCATCCTCATCTACCCCAGCACACCGAACCAGAGCAACTGCTGGGACGTCCACAACCCGGCCAGTCTCACCCACAACGGAGGCGGCGATGCGGGCGGCATCATCTCTATGGTGAACTACACCCTCGATCGGTACAAGGGCAACAAGGACAAGGTCTATGTCATGGGCTTCTCCAGCGGTGGCATGATGACCAACGTGATGGCTGGTTCTTATCCCGAGGTGTTCGAGGCTGGTGCTGCCTACTCTGGCACTGCCCACGCCTGCTTTGCTGGTACGTGCGACTGTTTTGTTTCTTGTTCCTGGCGGGCAAACAACCGGGAATTTGTGTGTCGAGTGTTGTTTGCTGCTGTCTTTGAAAGGTTTCTGTACTGATAAGTCAACTTCGTTTCTCTCCAGGCGCCGGTGGAGCTACCCCCTTCAGTGCCAACCAGACCTGTGCCCAAGGTCTCCAGAAGACTCCCCAGGAATGGGGCAACTTTGTGCGCAACTCGTACCCTGGATATACCGGACGCCGTCCCCGCATGATGATCACGCACGGAAACGCCGATACTCTTGTTCGCCCGCAATGTGCCACTGAGGCGTTGAAGCAGTGGTCAAACATCCTTGGCGTATCTCTCACCCGGCAAGTCCAAGGTGTTCCCTCGTCTCAGTTCACTCAGCACATCTACGGTGACGGCACTCAGCTCCAGGGCTTCTTCGGGCAGGGTGTTGGCCATGCTCCGTCTGTCAATGAGCAGACCCTGTTGAAGTTCTTCGGCTTGATCGCCTAGAGCGCTGACACAATCTCCGTGTCAAGGCATGATTGCGGGGCGGGTACGATCTGGCGGTGGCAGCGGAGCCTCCAGCGGCGCAGTGCGTTGAGGCGGCCGCCCAGTTTCCTACCCGTCGAGGGAGTGGGGGTCAAGGATAGCAAGGGGTTACCGGGTAGTGTATGGGTGGTTGCGACTGCGCTCCGAGTGTTCGTAAACGATAGCGTATTCAGTATATAAACAACAGGCCTTATGAATTTCTGAGTCGTGTGTGAGTGTTGCAGCGTGTCCTAGTACCGTAAACGAACATTCAAGTTGTAGATCCGAATAAGGCGAATGAAAATATCCGAGTTGCAGTCCCGGTTCCGCCATCGAATGCCAGGGGAAGACGGGTCTAGCCGTCCCAGATTAGCTCCACGTCACAGGTGAGGGGCCCCATTTGTATACAGTATGTACCGACTAGCTGTGGTAACGATGAGAGTGAAATGTTACCTTCAAAAACAAACTCCCGAAGGCGTGGATATTTGAGAAGCGAACGGCAAGGACATGATTATTCCGAGATAACCTTTCAAGTAACCCAGGCATCAGTCACTGACAGTTGGTCTCATCTCATTGATGCCTGTTTTGCCTTAGGTTTGACCGGCGCATCTGAGGGAAGGCATGATGGGACTCGGGAGCCAGCGCTACCAGTTTGTGCCATCATCCACAGCTGGATTATTTCTACATCATTTTACCAATGATTGACCGATCGGGCATCGGGCAATACAAGTGGAATACTCCACTCAATTTCTTTCTGTTGCTTTTTTCGCATCTTCTCGTCCGTCCGTTTCTTGGCTGGCCGACCTGCATCTTATACATATGGTCATGATCACAGCACAGACCTGCTTGGAGCCTGTACTCTGCAGTTGATCAAATCGGCGATTCCAAGTGAGAGCTCTCTAGGCTGTTTGCGGAGGTTGAGCGCCGATTTTCAGCATGAAACGGCAAATTGATGACAACAGGTAGCAGAAGAGGACACAAACTTGAAGATGGCTTCGTGGCGGTTTTGAAAGGCAAAAGGAAAACACTCGGGTGGTGCGGACACGCCGGCTAGTTAAGCGCTGTTTCCGGTGAGCAGCTGTCTATTCGGTCATTCCGTCGCTTGGACTCCCTGATGGTAACTAACGATGGGGTCCAGCCGCAGAAAAGAGGTGCAAACAAGCCCGGCCATATACTTGGCGGCATAATGAAAGCCTCTGGAAACAAGTTGTGGGCCGCGACCGACCCCTGGGCAAGCAATATCGCGGCGCATGCATGGAAGCCTTCTAGAAGGAATTTCCTGTTGCAGCCAAGATCTGCTCTCGTCATCCCCGTCATCACCCCCGTCGTTCCCGTTTGCTCCCCCTCGCAAACTACTGCACATCTGCCACCGCATCTATCGGCGGCTCCAGCACATATTCGGCCTGGTATACGCCCGCTACGGTGCCATCCGACGCCATGGATCGCCGTGGGTAAGGAGAGGGAACCAGAATATCAGCACTTGGTGCAACTGGTGGTTGCCAACCCCTGTCCAATCCATTGGCTTCGCAAAGGAGCCCCAAGGTGGCACAGACGTCGCCGCGTTGGTCCGCGCCGTCACTATACAGGGGACGTACTTCTGGAACATGCATGGAAGCTGCGTGGAAGCTACACAGAAGCCTTTGAAGTTGCATCCGACTTTTTATACTTAGCGAGATACCCGTGCCACCCGCCATCTCATCCCACAGGAACAGGTACCTCTGCATCAGGCCCCCTTGAGCACATCTGGCTCCCCCTTGCTGCACCACCTCTTGTCTTTCCTCCCCAGCGGGCCCCAGGTGTCCATCACCACCCTTTTGCGGACGACATTCGACTCCGTTTGCGACCAACTCCCCACACTGGCCCCACGAACAGAGCAGGGGACTCTGCTGCTCCTTTCATTGTCCTTGATCAAATAAACACTCGGAATTGTCCGCATTAAACAATGGCCCAAGCCGGAGTATCACCTTTACCTGTCTCGATATCGACGATTATGCCTGCAGACATGATGGCTCATCTTGGATCAGGGCAAGCACCGGCCGGCCTTGTCATGTATGGTCTCTATGGATTAGATACATTCGAGCACGCTAGGATCGATGAATATCAAGCCCCATTTCCCACCAACAACCGTCGTCGGCCATGTTCAAGCGGGTTTCCCAAGCCTTGCGTCTTCGACAGTATGGCCTCTTCACCATCTCCAGGCTCTGTTACCACCGCACCCTCCAGGGAAGGCTCACGCATCGGGCGACCACCACAATGGACAGTTTCACGATCGCGGAAGTTGGCCAGGCTATATCTTTACACAACACTTTCTATAGAGAGGATCATTAGGGTTCTTGAAGATGACGTCTTCAAACCGAGGTGCGGGGATCGGAATTTTGTAGAGGATGGGAGGAAGCTGACGGGCTTGCAGAAAGAATTCGGCTCAAAAGACCATCCATAAAATGCTGGACAACGATCCCCGATATCTTCGGCCCGAGTCACGGATAGAGATGAACCAACGCATAAACAATCTTGCTGCCTCCGCCACCCGCCGAAGAAAGAAGACGGGGGCCTCCGCCTACGAACCCGGCCCTCGTGGAGCGACTATGGATGCCTTGTATGACGAGGTTAGTGGTGATGCCATGTACCCCAAGTAAAGTGAACTTTACTAACAGCGATTTTCTTTTACAGAAAGAGGTAAACCTGGCGAAGACTGAAGTTTCATCTGTCTCCGGCTCAAGCCGCAGGGTAGAGGAAGGGCCTTCCTTTGACTTTGCTGGTTCGCCGGACGCACTCCTTAGCCCGATACGGTGGTCGATGCCCCTGAGCGCTCAGACGGCAGAAGTCACCGACTTTGCAGGCTCCAGCGACAGAGGTTCAGCCATGGTCCAAGACCTCAAGCGGAGGCTATCAGACTGTTCCACGCACTTTGCCCACCAAATTACCTCCTTGGTTAAAGAGTTCACCATTGCTGGAACTTCACAAGATGAGCTGTCCACAGGACGCAGACCATCCGCCGCCCTTAGCGACAGGTCTGGACATGATGATCTCCCTCAAGTAGAGATCAGTCAAGAGCCATTCGAAGCGTTCCCCGAGCCAGCCTTCGCAGTACCGGGAGATTTCTTGAGCGCACACAGGCGGAACTGCGCCGACTTTCCGGGACAGCAGCACGGAGTGGGCGACTGTTGGTGCTCGATCGCAGGAGATACTTCGATGGATCAGAACTCTTGGTTAATGCCAACAGGTGAACTTAGCGTGCGGGCACGACACGTTCTTAATCATCCTTCTCCGGGTAGTCTCAGCCTCTGTGACAGTTTCGGCAACACGCCCTTACACTTGTTCGCCACTTTGGAGGGATACCAAGACACGCTGTTCAGACTGGTGCTCAAGTGTGACATTGAAAGCTTAAAGATGGTGAACACGGCCGGCCAAATATTTCTGCATACGCTCAACCTGGAGTGGTTCTTCAATCTCACTGATCCCTCGACATTACTGAAACAGCTTTTATCATACATCAAAGACTCGGCTCCCGATCTTGTTTACGCGACTGATGTATACGGACGCACATTTTTCCACCGCGCCCATTCGCTTGTCCGAGATCCAGAGGCTCTCGCCAACCTCTTCTCGCCATTTGATTCAATCCGAGCAGCCCGCCGCGATGCTTTCGGCTTCAACCCACTTGGAAGCAGCCTTACTGGCGATCAAGGTCCATACATTCCACCAAGAAGAGGAGGCAGCCTTTCACCCCAAGTCGAGTACTTTACCAGCTCCTCCACTGGCGGTCCTTCGCGCGGACACTCGGCCTCTCCCAGCGATAACGACTCGTTTCTAGCCTACCATGCCCGCCTTGTCGAGGTCATCCAGTCATCCTATAACAACCCACATATGGAGGATGCTGAGGGCCGCAACGGACTGCATTGTCTCGCCGAGGCTATTCTCAACCAGCAGTCCATGAACCGCCATGTATCCTCCTCCTCTGCCATTGGTGCATCATCCATCCACCAGCGACCCAGCCTCAAACGAAAACTGGAGTCTTCCAAGGAATCCATCACTTCCTTTCCATCACCTTCTTCTGCATCCTCGGCCTCGACAGCAGCACCATCGAATGAATCGACTCTTACTACCCGCCTTCGTCATCTGACCGGCCTTCTTCACCACTCGCATGTTGATGTCAACGCCTACGACAAATCCGGGAACACACCCCTCATGGCATTCATAACACACATCCCCGATGACCAAGACGATAAATCCAAGACGCTACTCGCCCTTCTCGAGACTTTGATCCGAGCCAAGGGGTCCAAGATTGAAGCTAGAAATCGAAGGGGGGAGACAGCCTTGTTGGTGGCGGCGAGGCTGGGAAGAAAGGTGGCACTAACAACTCTATTGGAGCACGGAGCGAATGTTCATGCCCGAGATGTGGATGGCAGAGGGGTGTTAGAGGTTGTGGATGAAGTCTGTAAGGGAGCTGGGAGGGGAGATAGAGGAAAGGGTGCTGGGAAGGGTGATGTGAGTCTGTATGCTCGGGCAGAGGCTTGTAGGGTGTTGTTGACTGGGAGGAGGGATTGGGGGGTCGTTGGGAGACCTGGGGTAGGGAGGGAATGGAGGGCTTAACTAGGCCAAAGAAGGTAGGTGTTACTGTGACGCTGGGAGGGTGGAGTAGTGGATGTTTCCAATGCGTTTTCAAAGACCTCTCAAAGACCTTCCAAAGACCTTCCAAAGATGTTCCAAGAGGTCCAGTGAGAGCGGGGCACTTCATGAGGGGGGTTACACGGGAAGAGAATAACAGTACATAGACCTTGATACCTGTTCGCCTTGCATATTCGGTTACATACGACCTGTAGATAGACAATTTTAGGACGCTGATGATTCCGATAATGTCTTTTTGACTTGTAAGGGTCTAGTGTCACAATATCAAGGTGAGGACCCGGCGGAAGGACCAATCAGAGTCCAGAGGAATGTAACCAATCAGAAGACAAGATAGACGGACCTATCA
>MU866421.1:0-31011 GCA_033296915.1 Triangularia setosa | reverse complement strand
TTCCTTGGGGGGGGCCCCCCCCCCCCCCCCCCCCC
This sequence comes from Triangularia setosa, assembly GCA_033296915.1. NCBI lineage: Eukaryota > Fungi > Ascomycota > Sordariomycetes > Sordariales > Podosporaceae > Triangularia > Triangularia setosa. The sequence continues at coordinate 30,976 of MU866421.1, read as the reverse complement.
CCGAAAAAAAAAAAAAACAAAAAAACAAAAAAAAAAAAAAACAAAAAAACAAAAAAACAAAAAAAAAACAAAACACCCCCCCCCCCCCCCCCCCCCCCCCCCCCCCCCGCCCCGAACAGCCGTAGATCAGTCCTTTCTCTCAACCCCAGCGAAGATCAACAAACATTCAAATTTGCAAGATTGATACCTAATAAGGAGGGGCCATACCAAAGAAACGCACATAGCAGGCACTCTTCTCTTTTCTTTGTGTTAAAACAAGAAAAAGCCCACCGGCCAGAAAGCCCGAATCACCCGAGCCTCGCCCCCCAGTCTCATCTCAAAGTGTCCCAATGCCTCAACAGAGCACACACGCACATACGCACACACACACACACACACACATACACACACACACATACACACACACACATACACACACGCAAAAGTTGTATTCGAAGCGTGTACGCTGCTATTAGGCAGACAGTGGGACCAAAAATGTTAGTTTACCCAAAACTCTCTCAAAAACCAAAATGACAATTCAAAGAGAGAGAAAAAAAGAGGTTCATCAGAACCCCTACCTATCTTGAACGTATCTTACTACTACATACTGCTGTTCTAGATCAGTCTTTTCAGTACCTACCTTGCCCCCCATCCCTCCCTCCCTCCCTTCTCCTCTTACACTACAGCTTTTGCCTCCCCTGTATTGCCCCCCAAAAAACCACACAATACATCCCTTATCAGGTTAGTTACCACGGGGTAGCTAATAACTACACGTATTCTGAAAGAGTGACTCTGAGTCCCATCGGGGCGGACGCGGCTTTGGCTTCCGTTCATGCCCCGCCCGTCCCGTCCTGTTCCGTACGTATATATGTATTTGTGTGTTCTCTTGCGCGCTTACCGACAGCAGGCCAATCGCCCATCTTTTTTGGGAAGCAAGACCCCATCCTGAGTGTTGTCCTGGATTTAACTGGGGCGTGGCAAAGCGAAGCTTATGTTTCGACAACATAAAAAGCACAACTGATCTCATAATACAATCAACAAATGATGCAGTCTCATCTTGTTTGGGGGTAAACTTCTCATTCTTACTCGCCATTGTCTACCTAATTCCTTGACCATAATAGCTAAAACCAAGCCACTCGACAAGGTCCGCCAAAGCAAAGAGACGGCTGACATTCCCGATTTCCACCCCTCCCTTCCTCCATGTGACCAGATCAAAGTCGCCATCATGTCGAAGCAGCCTCGTAGACCAAATCGACATACGGGGCGCTTTTATGATATGTTGTTGTGCGTGCAGACTGATAGTCCTAGCAATACAATGGATTGCTTAGATCATGATCAAACTCCTTGCGTATGTCAACCTGCGGTCAAACTCCGCTTCATCGTTTCCCTCCCCATCCAAACTCCAGAACCCGTCCACTTGAACCGGTTTTTGAGCCATCCCGTCCCGCCACCGCCTTTTGGGTAATAATGCGCTTAATAAAAAACTCTACATGATGGTGTCATATGCTCCATGCCCCCTATCCGTTGGAAACATGGAACAAGTACATGATATCGCTCTATGCCGTCCCGTAAACAAATGAGATAACAAAAACAATGGGAAAAACAGTGCCAGCAGTCGCAGGAATATGGTAAATAGTGTAGTGTCTTCTAGGGGTATGATGTCCGAATTAATAGTGCCATGGGATCTATATACACCGCCTGTGCATCTCGGTACTTGTGCAGGATTGGTTGTGTTGTGTTGTGCCGTGTCGTCGGGGTTGCGCTGCTCAAGGGGATCGGGGTGTTGACGGGGCCACTCTACTGCTGAACAGACTGTCGCTGCCGCTGGGGCGGATGCAGATAGTTCACAGTACTCGAAGGGGGGGAGGGGAGGGGAGGGGAGGGGAGGATATGGCAGCTTCTCGCTGGCCAGGATTATTTTTTTGCTTCATGTTTGCGACATCATGCCCTGAGCGCCGCCGATTTGACGCTTGACTTGTTCGCGGGCCCAGCGGGCAGTGTCGATGGTGCGCGGCTGGAACTCGCGGTTCTGGCGCGTCTCCTTGATCATGGCGGTGAGCCATTCCGCGCGGAAGGCATCGGCCAGCTGGCCGTTGGGATAGGCATCGGCAAGATCACTAGTGAGCTGTTAGTAAGTGCCAATTTTCAATGCTTGATCATGGTCAAGGAGCAACTTACCCGATAACACCCATAGCAGACCGCATCAAAGCCTCGCTGCGGTTAGCATCATTGGCGATGACGTTGAGCATCTCGAAGATGGACTGAACATATGGCTCAAGAACCGCGGCTAAAATCATTGGGTCAGCAACGCCGTCTTGCAAAGATGGATGGAACAATACATACTCTTGTTGCCAGACTTCATGGCCCCGATGATGCCACCCCAGGCATCCATAATACCTTCTCTGAGGGTGATGACATAGTCATACATTTCATAAGAGCCCTCGGCACTGGCCGTAACGGTAGCAGCTTGCTGCAGTACCTGAGCAACGACGGAGAGGTATGTCTCAAAGTGACCGCCAATAGCGCCAGCAATATCGCCAAAGCATTGAAGGATGGCAGGCTTGAACTGGTTGGCAAGAGCAGTGCTCTAAAAAAACAGTAGGTTAGTATTTCGTAACATGTAGGAATTAGATGGACACGTACCCTAAGGTTGTTCAGAAGGTAATTCATGAAGTTGTCGCACCAAGGCTGGCTGCGTTCGCCCATGGATCGCGTGATATCGCTGACAAGGCCAATAGCCATCGAGCAAAGACCCGGCTCTTCTTGGTTGCCAAGAGCGTTGTAAAGAAATGGCGAAAAGGCCTCCATGTACTTGACGAAGTCCTCCTCCATCGCATTGGCAAGACTGCTGATGGTAGTGAAAGCGCCCTCCGGTACACTAGACTTTCCGCTGACGCTGCTCAGTATCTGCAGCAGGACCTGCATAATGCGGTCACCCTGGGGAGCGATCTCCTTGTCCAGACGTTCAATAATGGCCTGGAGAACAGTGCAGAGACTGGTCTGCATGTCCTCAAGGATGATCTTGTCTTCAATACTAACAACCTGGGCCTGCATTGGGATAGTGCCCTCCAAACGCTCGATAGTAACGGTGGAAAGAGAGGCAACAGCCTGGAAACTTTCGCGAGCAGAGTTGCGCACGAATGTGTTAAGAACCTCGTAGGCGGCAGTTCTAACGGAAGCTTCGCAATCCATTCTGCCAGTAACAGCCAGCAGGTTGGTGACGCTCTGGTTAAAGTGAGGAGTCAGGGGATTTTGAGCAGATTCGCCGTCACCAGCAAATCTCTCGGCAATGTTCATCAAAGCCCAGCAGCAGGAAGCGGCCATCTTGGGAGTGTTCATAAGGCCGTTGAAGAGCGAGCGGATCAAAGCATCAAGGTGCTGAGTAGGGTCAATGGCTTCGGCGCAGGCCTCGGTGATACGACCGAGAGCGTAGGCGGTCGAGTCCCGAACGTGGACGGAAGGATCATCCATCATGGCAATTAGAGGGCCCATGCCCGACTTGACAATACCCTCCAAGACCTTCTCCTCCGGTCCATCCATGATAGCACCAAAGGCAGAAACGGCGGCATCACGGTGATGCCAGTCCTCGTGACGGAGGTTGGCCTCGACGAACGCAATAACTGGAGTGATAATAGCGGCTCCAACAGACTGGGCATACAGCTGCAAACACTGGTAGGCAGCGCGCGAGATGTTGTACTCATCGTCTGAGGCATCCTCGTCCTGCTTGGTGAGAAGGGCGAGGAGGACAGGGACAACCTCGTTAGTGGCAACGCGGCTGAAGTTGTAGAACGGGCGCATCTGCTCGGAGCTCTCAACCTGGGCATTGTCATCCTCAATGGCAATCTCTTCCTCACACACGGTGCTCCAGAATTCAACCGCCAACTTGGCAACGTCCTCGTCGTCGCTCTTCATGCCCAGAATGGTAAGACCAAACAAGGCCTTCTCCATGTAAAACCGCATGTTCTCATAGTAGAGAGCCATGATGCGGTTCAAGCAGCCATAGGCACCTTGCTGGATCCGTGAGTCCTCGGCCTGGGTGGCCTCGCAGACAACCTGCATGATGTAGTTGCGCTCGCCCTCATGCTTGAAGTTGTTTCCGACAAACTCGAGGGAGTCACCCAATGCGGTAATGGCAGCGAGACGGACCTCGAGGTTGGTTTCCTCCTTGCGAGCACCCTGTACTACAGCCGTCAAGATGGCATTCGAGTGGGCGATCAGACTGTTTCTGAGATCTTGATCTTGGCTCTCGCAAATAAAACCGATGGTTGTGAGGGAGGATTGCTTTTGGTGGGGGCTGCCTTCGCTGACATTGCGGACGAGAGACGCCATAAGATCTGGCCACTGGTCGCGGGGAAGCTCAATCGCCGCGATGGTAGCAACGACCTGAGCGGTAGCCTGGCCAGCCTGGGCATTTGTGGAGGAGAGCGTCTCGAGAGCCAGCTGCTTGACGCGGGTCTTGGTTTCTTGGTCGGTCTGGTTAAGCCATTTTGCTTGTAACGACGCTTGTCTGGCAAACTCGCGGGCACTGAAGGCGTTCTTGAGAGCGATACCGGCAGCGGCTCGAATATGGCCTTCGGCATTTTCATTCGCCAACGCTTGGACGAGTGTCAAGAGGTATTGTGACTAACAGACAAAAGCTTGTTAGCGAGACCGCTACTACAAGACAAGAAACCAACAAGACGACTAGGGGACTTACAAAGTTTTGCTCAGCGGCCTGGGTGAGCTGCTGCTCGGCGGCATTACGGAGCGCACCATCTGGTGAGGGGGGACAAGAGTTAGCATGTGGACGTTGGGGGAGATTTGGCGATGATCACAACGTCATTTCACGTCGACCACAGCGCGCCTGCAAAGACGGGAGGGGAGGCAGTAGACTTACCAGGGCTCAGTGAGTTGGTGAGGACAGTGTTGATGTCCGGAGAGCCTTCCATGGTTGCTTTCTGGATACCGTGTCCGGGGATGGAAAACGGGGTGGTGCGAAGGTGAGAGAGTAGGGAGTGTTGACAGGGAGAAAGTTGGTATTCGACGCAGCTAAAGTTTGCGTGGAACACAAGCGGGGGGTCGTGGATCCACGGGGCTTATCGGATTAGGACTACAAAGTTTTAGTACCGCTGTTAGGTCCTTTGAGCTCCAAAAGCAGCCAACGACCAGACACGTTTGTCTCGACAAACGCGACGCAGAGCCTGAAGACGGAGGTTGTAAAGGTGAAAGATGTCCGCGAGTCTGTGATATTTTTAAACTTTTAAAGTCAAAAATCGGCAGCTCCGGTTTGGAGAGTTGTTGGATGCCGCAGACGAACAGAATATCCGTGAGAAAAGTTGCTGTATCGCTGCTTGGTAGGCAGAGACGAGTGGCGCGCAAAAAGGAGTGTGTCAAATAGGACGAGTTGGTTGCGAGGCAGCACACAAAAAACCGTCCTGGGTATTTGCCAACGAGCTACTGTCTCCGTCGAGGATACTGTCGAGGAGGGCAAGAAAAAGCGGTAGCTGGAAAACGAAGATGATGGGGAGTTGATGCAAGACACCAACCAAACTCTGGACCACTACCAGTTTCTACTTTGCTGGATACATAATAGCGGTGGACGCCAGCGTGAATGAACGCTCTTCCTCGCTCTGGCCCTGACCCCGCACTGTGCGGTCAGAACTCTGAACCATATGGAGCCCCGCACTTTTGCGGTGTTCTGGGGAGGATAGCCCAGTGTCAAAAACCCGGATACACACGTTCTGCGGTGGGGCTGCCCCTCGCTAGACACGGGAGCACTGACCCTCTCGTCAATCTGCAAGGCGACAGGAATGGGGCTCCCCCTCTGTCATGCAGCCTGACAGCCCAGTAGGGAGCAACAGCTGACCCCTTCAAGACAAACTGCCCAAACGAGACTGTGGTTTTGCTGTCGGTACTCACACCTAGAGAGGTGTCTATGACCTCTCACATCTTTGCTACAAAGTTTTCATGATGATACAAGTTGCTTTCTAACTTCTGTGCCAAGAGTTAGCCTGTCTTGAAACAAGGTCTTCACGTGCTAGAAAATGCGTTTCTTCAGCCCTGCAGGCCCGTTGTTTTGAAAGAAATGCTTCTAGACACTTCTGTGCCACCTTCAAGCCCACCAATCAGAGCAGTCCATGACTGGACTGGGCAAGGCAACAGCTGACTCTTCTCTTTCAGAGCCTCGCTGCTTCCCCGCCAGTCCGACATCGCAGAGCCAACACAAAAGCAGAGCCAACACAAAAACAGAGAAAACAGAGACAAGGCCAGCCTCTCTCTAACTTTGGTTCTGTAACGGATGTTCAAGTGGAGTGGGTGGCTCTGGGGGAGACTGAGGAAGTTTATACAACTACAAATTGCACGAAAGATATTTTCAATCTCAAAAGATTTCATTGCATCGATTATATCAAATAACCGCCAGTTGCCATGAGATAAAACCATAACTTTTTTTTTGGAAATACTTCTCTTAACCCACCCCTTTTTGGTATTATGTAAACCACTCTGTAAAGCCCTTGTGCCCCTTTTTTCGACCCCTGATGCACCCATGCTACCGCCGGCTAAGACAACCGCAACCAAACACCACCCAAGTGCTCATAATAATGTTGAAAAGGGTGATGATCAAGAAGATGTCAAGAAGCAACTTTTTCCATCCTCTCTGCATAGCTCATGCAAAAATCAATACTTGTCGTGTCAAATCATATGCTCGCTCGTTTCTCAGTCTTGGTCCATGCCCCAATTACATCTCATCCGCCTTCTATTCCAGGGAATGAGTGTCCGGTACTTGGAGGCTGCCATTAGCAAGAGTCTGCTTGGGGATGATAGGGCTCCCCTGGCGGCTGCGGGCAAACTGTTTTGAATAGATGTGTCAGCTTGTCAAAGTCAATGCAAACAATCAACATGGACTTCACTTACGTTACTGGCAGCACTAAGCAATGCAATCAGCGAGCTCTGAACCACATCTTCGTGGATACCCACCCCCCAGACCTTCTCTTCCACACCCGGGGCCACACACTCGATATACGTCGCCGCCTTCACTTCCCGTCCCCTGCCGACAGCATGCTCCTTGTAGTCCTGAACATCCAAGTCAATACCAATGGTTCGGAGAGCGTTTGCGGCACTGGAAATCGGACCATTGCCACGGCCACGGAGCTTGTACTCTTTGCCGTCAATCGAGATGACGCCGTCAAAGACCCTCATAAGATTCTTAGTATCTTGGGTCTTGCCCGGCGCCGGAGGCGCGGGAGAAGCGGAGCGATCGGGGTTGATGTTGTAATCGACAATGTTAAAGCGCGAGTTCTTGTTGAGGTGATAGGTTTCCCGGAAGAGATCTGTGATCTCGGTCGGGAGGAGCTCACGGCCCTTTTGCTCTGCCATAGTTTGCACAACCTTGGCGAAAGCGACTTGCAAGCCACGTGGGAGGTCGAGATGCAGGTTTTGTTGGATGACCCAAGCAGCACCGCCCTTACCAGACTGTGAATTGACGCGGATGACAGCCTGGTAATCGCGCCCAATATCCTTGGGATCCAGGGGGAGGTAAGGAATCTGCCAATGGTCATCATATTCTTTTGCCTCCTTCTCCCGAATCTGGAAGCCTTTCTTGATAGCATCCTGATGTGATCCACTGAAAGCGCACACAACCAGAGACCCACCGTATGGCGCGCGTGGGTGAACCTCGATCTTGTTGCACTCCTCCACTGTCTTGATCACCTTCTGGAGGTCTGAGAAATCGATGTTGGGCGTAACACCCTGTGTGTAAAGGTTGAGGGCGAGGGTTACCAGATCAACGTTTCCTGTCCGCTCACCATTGCCAAACAGGCACCCTTCTACCCTGTCAGCTCCTGCCATCTGGGCCAGCTCCGCAGCGGCAACCGCACAGCCGCGGTCGTTGTGAGGGTGAAGGGAAACACAAATCTTCTCGCGCTCGCTGATATGGCGGCAAAAGTACTCGATTTGGTCCGCATAGACGTTGGGGGTGGACATCTCGACGGTAGCAGGGAGGTTGAAAATGATGGGGTTCTCCTTGGTTGGGCCCCATGCCTCCTTGACAGCCTCGCAGATCCTGACAACAAATTCTGGGCTGGTATCCGAGAATGTTTCGGGACTGAACTCAAACGCCCACTCGGTCCCTGACTGTGATGGATCGTCCTTGGTCAATGACCGTACCAGAGCCGCACACTTGGCGGCAAGAACCACGCTTTCGTCTTCCGAAAATCCAAAGATAACCCTCCGGAAACATTCGCTAGTAGCAAGGTAGATGTGGACAATAGCCTTCTTGGCCCCCTTCAGCGAATCGACTGTGCGGCGGATGAGGTCCTCTCTGCAAGGTGACAGGACTTGGAGCCAAACATCGTCCGGTACGGCGCCCGGGGTCTCAATAAGACGTCTTGTGAAGTCGAAGTCGGTCTGGGAAGCGGAGGGGAACGACACTTCGATCTCCTTGTAGCCGAGCTCGGTGAGCATCTGGAAGTAACGCCACTTCTGATCGCCGTTCTGCGCAGAGATAATCGTCAGCCGATTTGTTGTCTAGCAGCTAGAAAAGAGACGTACCATGGGGTCAACCAGACTCTGGTTGCCATCTCTCAGATCTGTCGCCAACCATCTTGGGGCCTTCTCAATGACCTTGTCTGGCCATTGACGGTCTGGGAGGTGCAGAGGTTGGAACCTCTTATATTTCTTGGAGGGGTCCTTGAGCCTGCAACACAACAAAAATCGCCGGTTAGTTACTCTCTCTTAAATTGTGTCTTGTGTTTCGTGGTACTGGGACAAGCTGCCGTGCTGTGCTCTGCTGCGATATCCCATGACACACTCTGAGCTGGGCCTGGGGACTTACATGGGCATGGTGGGCGAGATGGGGGGGGGGGGGGGGGGCAAACAAGAGGGTGCTTTGATGGATAGTTTGCAACAGCCTTTAGGTGCTAGAAAGAAGTTATGTTGTAAGTAGAGTGGGCCGAGAGCAGCGGGCGGACTGCGGATTGCACTTGAGAGGGGCCAGACACCTAGAGCTTGTGGAGGTACTCTAGGTATGATTCGTGGGGCCCGGGAAGATTCTTTGGTGAAATGGTGAACCGATGCTTGTTTGGTAGGAGAGACAACAAGAAACAAAGAGGTGTGTTCAAGTAGGCATATATGGACAATGGCGAGTTAAGTGGATGGGTATATCATGGATACTTAAAGGAACGAGACAAGCTGGCGGGCCTGAGTCATTCAAGATGAGTCCCCGTAATCGTCACAGCGCAAGACCGGCCAAGGGCGCCCGAGAATGCCACTACCGCGAAACAAAAAAGGAAACCTTGAGACCCAGCCGAGGGTTTGCCGTTGCCATTGAGTGCCCAGCGTTCGCCCGAGTCCCGTCTGTTGTGCATAAAACCACTCCTGGGACTTGCCACCAAATCAACGGCCGCCAGCAAGCACGCCAACATGACCGACAGCCGGTTGAGGTTTGCCATGAAGAAGAGGCGCGCCCTTGAGAACACAGCACATGATGGGAAGACACCTGAAGTTTGAAAGCAGAAACCATGGATTGGCGGGGTCGTGCATCGGATCCCTGTCCTACCCCAGCACCGAACCCGAACCCCTCCACTAACAAGCCAAGAACCAATAACGTCGACTCCTCTGCCTGCCCTGCACAAACTTTTCTTTCTCTGCAACGCTCTGCCCCTCCATCACCCGCGCGGGCGGGTTGATGTGAGGCCGACCATGCCTTGCTCTCCGTGCCATTCATCCAAGCCTCTTTTCTGGTCAAATATCACTGCAGCGAAGCCTCTGATCTCCATCCGATTCGTCACCGATCACCCGTCACCTCATGCTCCAAGCAGAAGAGGGGTTCCCCGGCCTTGGAGGGGGCATCAGATATCCACCTACGTGAAATGTGGGCCGTCCGCCTCTCAACGGCCGCTGGAAACCGAACAAGCATCGGATGGCGCCATCACTAACACATGGGGCTTCACCACCAGTCATCAAAGAAACGTCCAAGTGTATCATCACCCGTCGGTTTTATATCTCCTACATGCACTATGTCTACTCGCGACTACACACCAAAGACACTAATGCCGAGCTCCGCAAGCCTCACTCTCTAGTTCACAGCATAACGGCTGCCAGCTACCGACACATCACATTCTGGCACTTCCCGTTCCCGAAGTCACCAGAGCATGCCTCGACCGCATACTGCAGCTAATAGACCATGAAATGCGGCCCCTTTTCCTTTCTTCCCGTGTCACCACATTTTCCCCTTTTCCGTCCTACCCCTCAAATGCAAGAATTATCACCAAAATCCTGTTTTATATGACCTTCAAAACCAGGTTCTCCAAGCCTCCAAGCACGACTGAAAAGCTCAGTCCCAAAGACTCTTGCCCCACGAAACGGCACAGAGACGTTGCAACCTGCATATGTCCAGCAACTTGCAACTATTCCCGCTGTCGATCAATGCTACTTGGGAGCCTCTGATCTGATACATTGCTGATCGTTAGGGTTGCAGTGAATATCAAATAGCTGAAGCAGCTGTACGTAATCGACTTATACATGGGGGTCCTTGCCTCGTGGTGGTGGAAGCCGAAGTCGGAGTTGTTTGTATACACATCTATTCTAGGACATTATGTCGTGCTTAGAGATTGAAGGCTTGTGACGTTTGTGGACATATTGTCCCGTCTCTTTTCGAGAATGGTAACACTGAACAAATGAAACTTGGAATACGATATGTCGAGTTACATCACCACGAAGCAAAGCCCGAGCTGTGCCGAATTGATGGGCTGATATTGATGTTAAAAGAGTGAGCTGTCAAGTACTCTAGGAAAGAGACAGCTTTTAAACCGAACCGGCTATCGAGTGCCATCATGGTCAAATCACCAGTTTGGATACGCGGTAGACTTGTGGAATGATTTGAAGAGACCCCAATATCGAAGTCGCGGGGATCGAGGCATATGGGCATGAAATGCGTGTGTTGACACGCTCGGAAGCTAGCCTATCATGTTCGAAGTAGTAAGTCTAGAGATCAGGAATCGTGTTTGACCGCTTTGATGACAACAGCATACAACTTTAAGGTGTCTTCGTCGGTGGTATTCTAACCGCAACAATGAAATACAAACTTGATCTTGTTGAAACCGCCCACGGCCTCCATTAACTAATAATAAGAGCTCGACAATAAACGTCACGTAGCATGAACCCCCCAACCATCAGTTGCAAGACGACTTGAAGTAATCCATGTCAATTCTCTTCTCGCCTTCTCCACATCTAAGCCATAAAAAGCCATTTCGCTTTCTTGTGCAGAATGAAAGCAAAGGCCTGTCTACAGGGGGTATATATATAAAACAGGTTCTCATCAACCTCTCTCTCTCATCCAGCACATCATTACACATGATGTTTACCCCGTGTCCTCTTATTTACAAAGAATTAAAAGCTAAGGAAAGAAAAAAAGAGGAATGTAATAAAAGCCTGCCCAAATCAAACATTGCCAAATCCCTATATCCTGATGCATAACCACCGAGCTCCCCAGTAAAATAAATATCAAGAAGTGAATCTCCCCCCTCTCTCCCAATTCCCCAGCTAAAAAAAAAAAAAAAAAAAAAAAAAGATCACCAAGTAAAGCTCTCCTCCACAAAATCCACCACCGTCCCCATCCTCTGCAACCCCCTCACCGCACCTCTCACATCATCCCCCAACCCCCCCGGCCCGCAAACACCCACCACCATCGCCCCCATCTGCTCGTCCTGCTCCTTGGCCAGCAACGTAATCACGTTCGGCCTCCCGGGTAGCTTCTGCACCGTGCCACTTGTGCTCAGCACATTTAACGCCATCGCGCTCTTCGGCCTCGTGACGAAAATTTTAATCCTCAGTATCTCCTGCCTGTTCGGCAACCTGAGGATCTGCTCCATGTACGGGTGGATCCATTCTAGCACTTCATGATCGCGGACGATCCAGACGAGGGTGACTCTCCGGGTGGCAGCGGTGCGGTTGTTGCACGCGTTGATCAAGTGGCGAATGTACGAGAGCTGGTGGGTGATCCCGGTGGCGCCGGCGAATAGCACGACGTGGCCGTAGGAATCGAAGGAGTGGTGGCCGGCGTAGGGGCCTTCAAAAGCCGTGCGGAGTGTCAGGGCTCCCAGGGGGGAGGAGGAGGCGGAGTTGTAGAGCTGGCGGGTGAAGCCGGTCTGGGCGCCGATGATGAACGACACGGTGGTGGAGATGGGGGTTGTTCCGGGGGGGGACTTTTCTGAGGAGGATGAGGAGGAAGAGAAGTAGAGAGGTAAAGAGGAGGGGGAGTATCTGTGCTCGAACCAGGCGATGGAAAATGGGTGGTTTTCCCAAGGTTTGAGACCGGCGAAGCGGAGGTAGGCATGCTGGCCTGGTTTTATGGCGATGTACCGGGGGAGGTGCATGGTTACTCGGCAGGCCTCGCCGGGCATGGGCTCGACGGTTGCGGTTGTGTAGCCTCGGGAGGAGCGGTTGGCGTAGGCTAGACGGATGACGCGAGCGAAGCGCTCAGCGCCCCAGAGGACGAATATGGCGAGAACCCAGGGGATTTGGGGGAGACCGCCGTGGACGGTGGCGGAGACACAATGGATCCAGGTGCAGATGAAGGCTACAAGAGCGAGGATGATGTGGGTGTTGAGGAAGGATTCATAGAAGGCGTGCCGGACTGGGGAGAGGGACAGGACGAGGATGACGAACATAGCGACAACGCCGACAGTCCCGGAGCCGATGAACCGGTCGTAGAGGATCTTGTGCTTGACGCCTTCCCAGCCATCGTCGGCTACTTGGACGACAGTCCAGGCGATGAAGTGGACCATGATTTCAAAGACAGATATGCGACCCATCCATCGGTGTAGAAGGTTGTAGGTGTCGAAGCTGATGTTGAGGAGGCCAATAAGGGGGTTGTTGCGGCCAGCAAAGATGATTAGAGGGATCATGTTAACGACTGAGAGGGTGCCTGAACGACCGCGGACCTCGGCGCAGAGGGCGTACTTGTTTGCTTGCTGCCAGTCAAGGACGAACATGTATGCGAGGTTGCTACCCAGGTATACAAGGAGGACCACTGCTTGAAGTCTTGACGGCAGAGTACCCATGTTGACAGCGCTGGAGAGCTGGATCTCGCGGTTGTGCCTCTTCTTCCATAATGGTGCGTAGATGAGCGACCTTTTGAGACTGGGCATCCAACTCCATTGCTTGACCTTCCAGAAGGATTGCTGCCTCCCTTTCAAATTCATGGTTGAGACCAACCGTAGCTTTGCCCACGCCAACTGCCCTAACCTGATGAGCAGTATTATCATCCCTAAACCACCTAAGGTCCACCAGAGGATGTCTGTGAAGAGCATGTTGTTTGGTTGGTTGACGCCATTGAGACCTGTATTATAGGGAGCAATGGTGGGGTTAGATATTGGTACTTCTTGGGTATTTGTGATTTCTGGTGTCGTATCTCGTAATTGAAGTAATACTTCGGGGAAGGTGAGCTCTAGATCGGCGATCCCTCGCCGGAGGTGGTCCATCCTGGGACCACGCATCTTGGTGATTGTGGGCTGGAAAGGAAATTCGAAACAAAATCGAAAAAGTCGAAGTGGTGGTGGTCGTCAAACGGATATAGCGTTGCTCCAATGGGCTAGTAACTTTTTCTTTTGCAAACGTCTGGTCTCACTGGATTGCAGTGGATGAATCCGTCGTTAAAATTAGGTAGAGGTTAGCCCACATCCATTGCTATTGTGTGGCCAACAATAGAAAGGGGGAACAATGGGACAACAGGAACAGGCCCCCTGTCCTCTTGTGCCCTCAGTTCCACAAGGAACAAATCCCCTGGTGAACAAGCAATCTCCAGAAAGAAAGAATTGGGTGCCGTGTGCTGGTGAAGGAAGCTTTGGCCAAGATCGTCAGAGATCGTTGTCGAAGCCGTTGTTGTGTTGGCGCCGAATCGTTGGCAGAGATCTGGGGATTTGCTAAATCGGCCAAGTCTCACCAAACTATGGTTTCAACCCTGGCGTAATTGCAACGGTTTCTAGGTGGGAAGCGAGGCTAGAAAATGGCCGGTCTGATTGGTAACGTGGGGTAATTTCGTGTTGTCTGCTGTGTGCTGGGAGACAATGGCAAATACGGGGGTGTGAATGACCAAGTCCTGTCCCAGCTGCAGTGCTGTCGTCGAGAAAAGTCGATTGTTGTTGGCTCCAAAAGTCGGATAATCGAGATTGTCCACAGGTTTCCAAGTGAATATGTTTTGTTGGCCTGCACAAATAAACCAGTCCCACACGCCAACACAGAGGGTATAAGCGAAACAAAAGAGGTGGTTATAAACGTTGGAACCAGTATAAAGAATGTGTGCGTGAGCTCCCGGGGATCGTGGGAGGGTCGCTCAAACGAAGGGAAGCGGGCGAGGGGAGAAGAGAGATATCGTCCGGTTCTAACTGCGAAATTCCACCCTTTTCTCTCTCAAGCCGTCCCTCACACAACAACACAGACAGCCAGACACAGTCCGACCAAGTGACCACTGAAGCACCGGGCTAGAAGGCAAACTGAGATGGTCCCAATAGAAGGGATGAGAGGCCCGTGAATATAATGGGCTGAGGCCTGAGGGTAAGGAGATGGTAGTCGGGGGCAGCACTGCCTCTCCAAAGTTTAAAAGCAAAAGAGGAAACTAAAAAAGAGAAACCATCGTGGCAGCACCGGATTCACTTGACGGCACCATCCGAGATATGTACGAGATCTATGCGACGCGGCATCTGCCCACCTGCCATCTTGCATCTTGCCCCTGAGTGAGCCGCAGAAGCGAAGAGTCAAAGAGGAACATGTTTTTGCGGCGCAACCAGCCCATTCTGGCTGACAGAGAACTTTGGGCAAACATCCGTCATCCAACCGGGCCTCCGGGATGGGTTCCCAGTTCCCACCGCTCCCAAGGAGCGTGGGGCCCCCGGAGTTCCTTGCCACTCGCACCCTATCAAGACCAGGCAGACGGCCTGCATCCAGACCGAGTGGTCTTGAGTGGTCATATTCACGGGCTGGTGGTGGAAATGGTTGGTGTTGTTCAGGGGGAGGGCGCAGAGCCAAGACATGGCGACCAGGTCGTCGGTGTCTTGGTGGGAGCGATTTCATAGGGTGTGGGGCAGCAGCAGCAGGATTCAGAAGTTGATGCAGCTGAGCCATTTGGAGTTTCTGATTGGCCCAATGTTTTCCAGGGAGTTTCTCAAGCCCCTGTCAGCAATCCGCCCCGCCCAAAGCAGCTGTACAAACAGCCAAGACACCAGCCCTGAGGTACCGGCCATCATCGCCAAGTCATTAGAGAAAACGGCTGGGAAAGTAAAGGACGGGTTTTCTATAAATTTGAGACGCCCAAGATTTCTTGTCAAGTCTGTTGCGGCCCGGTTTCCAAGCGAATAAATATTCTCCGACACGACTCTTGCCAGCACGGATGTTCACCGTGTCTACACAGCGCACGAGTGCCTCTTGTCATCCCGTCGCTCGCCGTGCAGCTGGAGGATCACCGTTCCACAGGCCTCCCTACTTTTGCATCCCTGTGCCACTGGCCCTCGCTTGGGAGAGGCTGGGTCAGCGACAAACCAGGCTACGGGCTTAGGCAGGTACCCGGATGTTCCCATTCGTCCTAAACCTGGACTTGTCAAAGAGACTGGATGAACATCAGAGTTTGGTAATGGACAGCGAGGCCTGTGGTGATGTGACTGAGGGGCACCATTTTTTCAACATCATGCGTTTGGCCGAACACCCGTCGCTACCAAAGCACCATCTTTCTGACCTGGATGTGTCCTTCTTTGGAGCGGAACACCACCGTCCAGAAGATCTAGAAGAGCACAAGTTGGTATGTTTGTGGCGGAAGCTGCCGAGCATGTTCGAGGTTGGTCAACTGGGCAAGTTAAACTCTGCGTCGTCTGACACTCCAGGATGTCCGCGCCGGCACGTTTTTGGATACAGAGGTCAAAACATAGCGCAGCACGCAATTCAACAGTGCAATGAATATTTCGATCAACTAGAGTTTGGACGCGATCCCTCGGCATTTGCTTCGATCCTTGGGTGCGTTGTATGAGTATCAAACTCAGGACCGTATTTACCGCTCCAAGGTGCTGTGTGGCTCACGGGTCGCGGAGATGCCTGCGTAACCAGCATCTGTTCGTATTTCTGTTTCATTACACCCTGTGAGCTACAGCGGTGGCGAGGTGGTTATTTCTTGTGGATGCTCGACGAATGATACCATATCGGGCGTGAAAGCTATGCTTCTAATGCTTGAAAGATCATCTGACCTAGCAGGCCATTGTCAAGGCCGAGTCCATAGACTGCGGGAGGTAGTCAAGTACTAGGCCATCGACCTGGACCTGTCACTCTCGGGCACGGAGCAGCATTGACCAAGAATGATATCTCTAGGTGTGTATTAGGTCTTGGCTAACTTTGGCTGGTTTGCCAAGACAGCCGACAAGACTGACTGATGCCCTTGAAATCTAATTCTGAGACCGGTAGCTTGAGCATAGAGATCTGTGCTGTTGCCATGGCATTGTTGAAAGTATGCTGCCATGCTCGGTGATTGCGAGACGCAGTTGTAGAACTATGGGACCAAGGCAGCAATAGTAATACTCCAAAAAAAAAGCCAAGAAGAAAGCAGGAATAATGTTCCAATTAACTCACGAATAAGTTCAAGTCAAGAGATGGAAATCGTTCCAAAGTTTCAAGGATGAATTTACATCTCTCGATCACAGTCTAATTGTCTAAGATCCTGGTGTCGAGATAAAGTTGATAAGGCCCAAGCGTCATCCCAAGCCCTGGCCCAAGCCCAAGCCCAAGTCCAAGCCCACAGTGCCCACACCGTGCCCGAGCACCGTAATCCCGTCATCGCATTGGCCGGAAATTCCCGCCAGAAAGTTGAAGCCGGAATTGAGATGCCAAGCCCAACCCGAGAACAGCATCACGAGTGAACCGATTGCGCCAACGACGACGAGCTCGCCAAACCCTCGAGGGGCCCTTGATACTCGATAATATCCCCTGAACTCTCCCACCTCACCTGTGCGCCGCCCCTGTACAATCCCACCATTCCCTCACAATGGGCTCGAGCTCGTCCAAGCCAGCGGCTGCCGCTCCTCAAACCTGGAAGGCGTATGTATCTCTCTTTACCTTCTAGCTGCACCAGAGCTCCAGATAGCTAACATAACTTTCTTTTGCAAAACAGCCCTGGCTCAACAGGCCTCTCCACCGAGTTCGTCCAGCACCTCCAGTCCAGCCCCGAGGTACTTATCCCCGCTCCCTCCCCCCCCGCCACCACCACCACCTTTAACACTCCCATTTTCTAACTCTCGTTTTTTCTCAGACCGACGCCTCCCGCCTCCAAGCCATCGAGCTAGAAATTCAAGCCCGCGTCGCTGCAGAGCTCAAGCGCCTCCGCGACCAGGAATCCGAAGCTCTCCGCACCGCTCAAGCCAAGCTCGCCGAGTCCACCCCAGCCGAAGACGACTCCTCTAAAACTTCCCATACCGTCTCTAAAGAAGTTCAAGCTCTCCAGAAGAAGCTCGGAGAGTGCAAGAAGATCCGCTCCCAGCTGCCAGAGAACCTTGAGAATGCCAGATCTGAGGTGGTGAGGTGCCTGAGAGAGAACGACAGGCGGCCGCTGGACTGCTGGAAGGAGGTAGAGGCTTTCAAGGAGGAGGTCAGGAGGGTGGAGAAGGGGTGGGTTGAGAAGGTTGTTAGCTGAGGGAGGTTACCCGTACTAGGGGTAGAGAAACAGAGTTTGATCGGAGGGGAGAGAGGACTTGTTGATAGAGTGATTAAAAAAAGCAAGGCGAAGAAAGACATGCTACCTAGAGCAGGCTTCAAAGGGCGCTTGCTAGGGATGTGGTGTCAATTGTATCATATGGAATGGTGTGCCAAGTTGGCTGGTGAGATATAATCACTTGACCGGGCTCACAATGAGTAGTTATAGACAATGGACTGGAACGCAAGGGCAAGCCAGCGTTCAAATATCCATCTCATGAAATCCCCATAGAAGTGATGGGAAGTGTTCGAGAGGTAGATTTTAATTTAAAGAACCTCGGGAGGCTCAAGCATCAAGTCTACGCTTCTCGGCCCACCGCCAGCTATTTTAGCCTCCTCGGCCTCCTTTTGCTTCTGTATCTCCTCTTTCCTTTTCAACCCCTCCAACCGTTTCCTCTCCCTCCTCGTCTCTGCATCCTCCCACCCTTCCTTCCTTTTGGGATTCTCCTCAAAAGCAGTCTTCAAAGCCTTCCTAAACCTTTCTATCCGCTTCTCATTCTCTTTGAACAGCCTCTCGCTGTTCTTGACCACCCTATCCAAATACCCCGACCCAACAACCGCCTTTCTGGTGCCATTGCTGCCCTCAATCCCAACCAAACTCTCAAAGCTCAGCCCCATCGATCGCACCGCTACAATCGGGTTGTGATCATCATCTTGCCGGGACAGTAAGCTCACCGCACCAGTCTCTCGAAAGCCGGCTTCCATCCCCGCTTGAACGACCCTCTGAGCATGACCATTTGAGGCAGTCAAGATGTGTAATATCTGGATCTTGTTAGCCTAGCACCCACCCCCTTTCATTCAACCATCTTCTGGGTAAACGTACCATGGGCTCAAACTTGAAATGTATCATCCTCCCCTCTTGATCTTCCTCCTCCGCCCCATCGCCACCCTGCCATGGTTGCAATCCAAACAGCTCCTCAAAGCTACCCCTCTCCACAGAAAGAGAAGAAATCGGGTCATGGCTCACAAACAGCCACTCCCCGCCTCCCTTCCCGCCCGCGCTCGAGCTCCTCACGTTATCTTTTCCCTCTTCTTCAGCTTCTTGTTGGGCAGATTGAGAGGAGGGGGACCGGCCGCCGCCCTCAAGGTAAACGCTCACCCTCCCCGCACAGCTGCTCGTCGTCACCAGCCCTTCCCGGGTATTGATCTCGTCTATTAGGTCCCGAATCCCAATGTCGACGGAACCTTTTGGGGAGAGGTCGGTGTACTCCTCTTTTGGGACTGCCAGGGCGGATAATATTTTGGATTTTCGCTGGTGGAAAGACTGTGAGGGGGTGGGAAGGAGGAGTTTGGGCAGTTTTGACATTTTTGTGCAGTCTTTTTTTTTTTTTAAAAGAAAAAAATCAAAATTGGACTGAGTGAGAAATGGGTTGGGATCAGTGAAAAAAGAGTCGTAAGTGAGCAGTTTGATCGTGATCGTGATCGTGTGGTGGTAGTAGTTGGAGGTCTGGGTTAATGTGAGTGAGGGTCAAAAAGAAGTGGGTCACGTGCGGTGAGTTGGAAGGTTGAGGTTGATGAACCTCTAGCCCCTATTTATTCCGTAGCTGGAAATGAGATGAAGTGAGAAATAATTTACGTTAACCATCATGGGTGAACAAAAGACGGTAACAAATGTAGTTACAATCGCATCACTTTGCACAGAAAGTCAACGATCCGGGGTCAAGGTGTACAGGTCAACCTGTCTCTTTGCTTCTAGCTTGGTAAACATCAAGTCAAAAAAGGGTATAAAAACTACCTCTTACTACTCCTCTCCCCTACTCTACACCTTTAGAAACCCGCAAACGTACTTTTCCCGTCTCTCTCTCTTCAACAGTCTAACTCTCTCCCCAAAAGACAAATCCAAACAACTAGTCCTTCTCAGGAAAAGAAAAAAAAAGAAGAAACTTTACGTAGAGAAAACATGACTTTGGTGTGTGCGTGTGCGTGTGGTATATATGTACATGTTGTACAGTTCTCCCAACTCTTCGATGGTCATCAAAGTTCAAAAATAATACCCCTCCTACCCACCTAACTCTTCATCTTACAGAAACATGTAAACGCCGCCGCTTTGTATGAGTCAATGTGTCATCTGAATAAAAAACAGAAAAGAGAAACATCGTAAGAACTTTGCAGTAACAGCCGTAGACAAAACGTCAAAAATAGTGTAAAACATGTAGAGAAACGAAAACAAGTACAGACAAGTACAGTCGGGGGAATAGTGTGTTGATGATGCGAAAAAGCAAAAAAATCAAAAGATTGTGTGTACAATAATAGCACAATAGCAAATGACGGGCTGTCGGGGTACTATGTGCCGTTTAGTTTGGTGGTGGTTGTTGAGAGAGTCCACTCTCGAGGTCGTGCTGAGACCTCAGTTGTCTCGGCCCTTGAAAGCCAGTTTGTTGTTGTTGCAGATGTGGCGAGTTCTTGACATCCTGCATCTCCATGCCTTCCTTGGAGTCGATACCACCCTCGTTATTAGCGAGAGCAGCCTTGTGAGCTTTCTTCGCCCTCTTAGCTGGGGCCAGCCTCTGATCGCCCTCGAGCCGCGACTGCTTGAACTGGTAGTACGTTGGCGGCCTTGGCCTGCAGAGCACCACGAACCAGTTCCTGGACCAGCTTCCCTGGGTGTAAGCCCTGAACCGTTCCGCTTTGATGAACTTCGACGAGTTGAGGTATTCGCGGGTGGTTTCTCCTCTGGCCATCAGGAAAACATGGTAACCTGTCAAGGCGGCTGGGTACATGAAGGCGATGAACCCGTAGATGACCATGGCGAACGGCACTCTGAAATGCGAGATGGCGGCGTTGAAGCTGATTTTCTGCTGGTGCTGATAGACCAGAACTTGTGCAAGCGACGCACCGGACAGGTACAGACCCAGCAAGGTGGCAGTAAAGATAAAGGTGAAAAAGTAGCGGTAATTGCGCCGGCCGACACAGTTGTTGAGCCACAAACAGTGGTGGTCCTGGGTCTCAACGCAATTGTCGCAAAGACGGCAATGGTGGGCTCGTGGTGGACGCCACATCTGGCATGTCTTGCAGTACTTGCAAGGCACCTCCATGGCAGCGGCCGTCTTCTCTGCAGATTTGATAAGTACCCATTCGGTTGTTGGTGGGCCTGGTCTCCAAGGGTCGTCGTTTTCTGAAGGTGGGAATCGGTGCAGGTTGCGCGGGAGGATCTGGGTTAACTGTTAGCCTATATTCCGTGCATATCCAACAAAATAACAACATACCCCAGGGTCGGTGGCGGATGCATGGCAGAAGGAAGACACGCAGAGGTAGTAGAGATAGGCGAAGGCGATGGGTATCGCTGGTGACATGTTGTTCCATATCCAAGGCGCCGAGAATATCAGAAACAGGATGCCGGGGATGACAACCAATGACCCTGTCGCAATGTTGACTGGCCTGTCTCTCGCATTTTGTAGCCGGCCCCCAAAGAAGAAAATGGTATTGCCCTGGAAGTATTGGTAGTTGCGACCTAATTTCTTCTTGGCTTTCTCCTTTTTCGATGGGTGCTCGTCGTCCCTGCTCGCGGGTGGGAGTTGAGGTGACGAAGCTACCGAGTCCAGCTTCTCACCACCCTGCATTTCTCGGTTGCTGTGGCCAGAATCGTTTCTTGGCATGAGGAAACTAGATCGAAGTGATCGAGGCGTGCGCACAGGAGTTGGGATGGATACACCGGCTTTGTTGTAGGTTTTGCTCATGTCGAGGGTGAGGTTTCTCGCATCGCCAGGTTTTCTCTGCAACGGCCGGACGCTATCCGAAAAGCTCGAAGTAGCATGATGCCCTGTCGGACTCGTGTTGGCCGTCCTCCTATCATACATATCCTGCTCGGTAAACTCTGTTCCTCTCGAGGGTGGCGGTCGCATATCCCCTTCATCAACCGAGTGTCCTACTACTTTGGCGCCAGGAGCCGAGTTGACGCTGTCGCGCGCCGGGTTATGGGGGTCTTCTTGGGACATAAATTGCCGGTTCATCGTCGTCGGTCTCGCGAACCCTCGTTGCGCTTGCAATTTCTGCGAACTCATCGGACGAAAGAAGGCATGCGATGTCAAAGACGGAACATGGCTCCTGGTTGCCGAACTAGGCGGACGAACTCCCTGCGTCGTGCTGCCGATGCTTCCAGTCCCGCTCCCACGCTTCCCCGCCAACCCCTGACGCAATGGTGCCCCTGAACTCCATGGAGGTCTCCCAGATGTTCCTGTCCTCGCCGTGCCCGGACGAGAGCTGAGGTCCGAATAGAAGGCGCTCCGTCTTTTGCCTCCTGTAGCGCGGTGTGCTTCTGGGTCTCCGCCGTCATCCGTCATGATGTCAGTCATCCGCGAGGAAATTATGCTCGGGGGACCAGGCATTTCAGATCGACCTGGAAACTGGGGAAAGCTGTCATCATTAACGGTACTAGTAGGAGAGAGAGCCCTCGGCGCTCCCTCTCCGGATGCCATGGTATCGTCTACCCGTTTCCAGACTTTCGCTCCACTCGAGACTCGGCTCTCGGTACTCGACTGGCTGTAACTTTGGATCAAAAGCAGATCGTTTGGCGGCTCTGGTTTCAGGTATTATTCGTCCCGCACTATAACATCGCAGGTTGGCGGGATATGTGGTGAGAGGATGGACGGAATACCAGGCGAAAGACTCGACAAACTGGTGCTTGGTGTGCAACGGAAAAAAAGGTACGGTTTGGTGCGATGATACGAATACCGGTTGTACTGTCACTTGCGCTTCGAGGGTCCGGGCGCGTTACACACGGCTGGTTTGCGGTGGTGGATGGTGGTGGCTTCGGGACAGTGCTTCACTGCAACTGCGTCTGATTGCGATCACTTCCCGTGGTTTTTCGCGTATGCAAAACGGTACAGTAGAGGTTCGGAGATGGGTATTAAGGAGCGCGAGAAAGATTATCGAGAGAGACAAAGAGTTGGACAGATATCAAGAAAGAGGGGGAAAAGAGTGTCAAGAAAAAGCAATAGTGTGAATGGCCGCCTTGGGGCTTTGCCGTGTGAGACCGAGCAAGAGTCGGAGTCTCTTGTTCGTTGAACCAGATGGACTTCGTTTCTTTGGCAGTTACGATTTGAGGGATCTCACTGGCTGCGGCTGGGACCGTGCCATCCCCGTTTTCCATTTCCAGTTCTTGTTGCCCAGCCGAGTGGCCCAGCATCAGCATGTCCAGTGGGGGGCTTGCATTGCGCTCCGATCTCTTGGGTTAATTGCGCTGCGTCAGGTTACCCCTGAATCCAAAAGCCATGATCACTGTGATATCACTCACTGATCTCATGCTCTCAGAAAGAAGGCAAGATTTGTGCCACGCAGCAGCAAACAGCCACTGTCGAAAAGAACAGCAAACAGCGACTCGACATTGCGCTTTGGGCATCACTTGTGCTCAAGGCTATGACATTCTCTCCGATCACTGGAATACGTGTGACTTGATATGTGCTGTTCGAAGGAGACAACCGATACAACCCATGCCGTCACCGTGCCTGTGTCCCTGTGCATTGCAGCTTGTCCTGTGATCTGATGTTGCAGCTCCGAAAGGGAGGCGTGGGCGTCCAGCCAGCAGCTGCCGGGCAGTTCTGTGGCAGCTGTCGGCCCCCGCTCACCCAGAAAAAACACGATTGGTCAGAAAGCTTCCCCGAACTTGATGACGATGATAACCAATGACGGCCCAGCCCATCCAGTTCGGATACCTTACGTAATAATGGATGCCAAGCTTTCAAGCTTCGGCCCTGACGAAATCGTATGAGGGCAGACAACCAGACAGCCAAAGTTAGCATCACGATTCCAGATTTGAAGCTCCATTGCACCCGCAACCGCCTTTGACAGACAACACCGCAGAGATGGCTTCCTTCATTGCTCGCAGAGCTTTCAGCACCACCGTCCGTCGCCTGACCACCGGCGAGGAGGCTCTCAAGAGCGAGTCCAAGAAGAACCCCGAGATTCTGGTGCGTCAAATTCCGAGGTCCAATCACCCGCCATTGCCGATGCCGTCGCCCCGGGTGTTGAGTTTTTGGTCCACGAATGTGATCTAGAATGGAAGGGGGTGACAATATTTGGCGGAAAACATGGCACGGGGTGCACGGAGTGGCGGTGGTAGAGCTTTGATTGGGAGGGGTACTGCATGACGGAACATGTGAATGCTGATCTGGTTATCATGATAGATCCTCGGCGGTATCATGGTCTGCGCTCTTGGTGGTGCCGGCTACTACTTTGGTGGGTGTGCTCTACTCCGACTTCCAACTCTACACTCGAGCTGACATATTTATTTCAACAGGCCGCTCCCCTACCAAGTCCACCTCCGAGAACACCGTCTCTATCGCCGACAAGAGCATGCCCTGGGAAAGCGGTTCGACCCACGGCAAGTACCAGTATCACCCCGGTGGTGATGCCAGCGCTGCCCCCAAGGATGCCCCCAGCGCTGTCAATGTTGTCGTTGTCCCCAACGTCACTCTGCCAAAGGTACGGGTTATGAGACATTTGTTATCTGGAACAAATGCTAACGCGATGTACAGGAGCTTCATGACAGATACAACAAGTGGGGCAAGGATGGCTACTAAATACCTTTTTAGTTCGCGGGAGAGAGCGGGAAGTATTGCTCAGGCAGTGAATGATGCTTAAAAGAGGGCTTCATTGTAAATAGCTGGCTAGATGATGGTGATTCGGGGGTCCAGGGCGGTCTTAAATAAAGTGTACTATTCTTGGTTCCCGTGTGGTTGACTAAGGCTTCTGAAATTCAACCGGGGTATATCATTTGTTGTTGTATAACTCAAGACGACAAGAAAGGCTATACTAATACCCTTCCAAAATTTCCAGGGACCAACTCCTATAAATGCAATCCATCGCTTACGAAGCGCACCCAGTCCACTTGTCCTCTCGGACGTGAGCAACGCCTGGCAGCCCATCATCCTATATGTCTCTTGGCAGCATCAGCAAACTGCTCTTGCTGGAGACGCTCGAGTTCCTCCAACGTCATGCCGCTCTGCTCAAACTTGTTTGCCTTCTTCTCGCGCCCCTGAGCTCAAACGTTAGCATGTCTTGATAGCAGAAAATTTCCCGAGAACCGCTCACCTTCTGGACTTCCTTGTGCTCAGCAGCTGCCTCCAAAACGGCAGGAACGTAGTCGGCAAAGCCGAGTTGCTCCAAAGCCTTGGTGATATGATCACAAGCAATGGTCTTCTTGGCTTCCTTCTCAGAGATCTCGTTCGCTTCACTAGAGATGAGGGTGATGAACTCGACGCAACACTCTATGAGAAGATCGCGAGCTTCTTTAGCAAAGGCGATACCTGTTGACGATGGAAGAATCTCCCCAACAATCTTCTGAACAGTGGCTGCGATGAAGAGTTAGCAGACCTGTCTACCTCTGATGCTGATGGATGAGACGTGAAGTCCATACCTTTCGGGAGAGACAAGTCGTCATTTCCTAAAAAAGAAGATATCAGCACACGTTCGTCTTATCATGAAATCTAAGTGAACCAGAAGTACCCAGTTCATCGTTATCAAAAGCCGACCAGTGGCGGCCTTGGTGGGGGATGTGCTCTCCAGGCATTTTGTTTGCTTTGAGAAGTGCTGTGAAGATGTTTGTCGTGGGGTGGGAAGGCAACAGGAGCAAACAAATCAACGACACATGAAGTGAAGACGATATCCTCTGCACACCCCACAAATAGAACCAGTGGGCCGATAGACACTATTCATACGTTGGGTAGACGCTTGACACCCCGCCGTATAAGAGATGTACATGGCTTCAGATGACATTTAGGAAAGGCCTCCACTGCGTTTAACATGAATGCGCCAGCCAACTCCCGGTCGCATCAACGGAAGCAGAACGCCACCCGCCAAACAAGCAGTGTGATTTCTTCCACTGCAGCAATTAAAAACACGGCGGCTTACCTCCTAACTCGTGGTCCGACATGATATATGTTCAAACTGGGTTCTAGCCCTCGAATGATGAACGAAGCAGGTACAGTTGGTAATGATATGTTTGGGCGACAGTGTCGAACAAAGTGATGCTTTGACGCTGTTTACTCTTCAGAGTGGCTTCCTTGCTTGTTGGAACTTGTTTTGCTTTGATAGACGGCGACACATGTTATAAACCGGAGAGCCGAGGGCTCTCAAAGCTTGAAGTTGGTGAGCAGCCCTTTATACTCAAATAGCCTCCCGTCCTCCCAAAGTGGTTCTTGAAAGGCTGCTAATGCCAACTGGTCGCGCGCTGAGCTTGTCCCACAGCGAATTTGTGGCTTGTGAGACCCACCCACCCCGCTATGCCGCGTGAGTTTTAGCCACACAGCAACGGCAAGCTCCCCACCTCAGCCTCACTTCGTCCTTTTGAAAATTTCAAGGTTCCTCCGACCTCCAAGCCCCTTCGCAGTTCTTCCGACACCGAAACAAAAAGGCTACTTCTTGTCGCGAATTTGATTTTTCTCTTCTTCTTCCTCACCAACAAATCGCACTGCGCTCTCTGCCTCTGCAACTTGATCGGCGATATTGCAGAAACATGCAATGTTGCCACTTTCGGGGGGCTTTGATCATCCCCCCGACCACTCCAGTAAGGTAAGCATACAACTTAGTTTCTCAACCCTTCGACGACCTTCATATGATGATATACTCGTGTCGCCCCAATCATACACAATTATGGTGATAGACACAGTCAAGCCAAACGACACTACTGATTTTTTTTCTCGTCCCCCAAACCATTACTCTGCAGAATTTTCTCAGAATTCAAAGCTAACCGCTCAAAAGTTATAGATACGTGCCTTCCAACCTTTGACCTCGACGCAGACACCATGATGCCAATTATTGTACTTTTTCATTCCAATTCCGACACTACATGACGGATACATTTCACCTGACCTTTGGTCTTTGTCGATTACTTCATGGCAGCTTGCTCTCCCGAGAAAAAGGCAGAGGACTAATATTGGCCCCTAGATCCAGACGGCGATGGCCATGTTCTGGATTGGATGTTTCCTTCTGGTAGGTGACCTTCTATTTCTATCTCCATGTACATATCACCGAGGCACTGTGATGAACAAACTTTTCGTGCTTAAAATACCGAAAATACAATGTGGAAACCAATCAGACTTTTCATCTTTCGACTGATCCGCCCCCTCTATCTATTTGGATTATGGTGTGATTTGTTTTGTCACGGACATTACTGACCGGCAAATAGACCGATCTTAACTTCCTCAGCTCACTGGTACTCCGCCAACTCTGGCACATTCCATCTGCAACAATTAGCATCCCGATCACTGTCGTGAGAACGTAGACGTAGGTAGGCACTTACTTGAAATTCTTTCCAGACAACTCTGGCTTTGCAGATACAGCAAGATTAGCAATGACACTGCCTGGCTGTTCTGGCCTCACCAATGTCCCTTCCGCAAATTCTTTGCTGAAAGCTTCGTGATCTTTTGGTGCCATCTCAGCTTTGCCCTTCTCTCGCAGTTCCTTTTGCATGTCAGTGTCTACTCTCCCAGGGCTGATCGCTACTGATGTGATGTCTGGCTCCTCGACGGCGATGTGTTTCGACAGGTGGTTCAGCGCAGCTTTGGAGGTCCCATAGGCTCCCCAGGCGGTGTAAGCTCCTATTGCTGCCCCGGAGCTGGTAAAGATAAGACGACCTTTAGTTTCCCGGAGGGAGGGGATGGTTTCCTTGGCGAGGGTGAGGGCGCTGAAGAAGTTGGCGTCGTAGAGTGCTTTCCACTCTTCGATGGAGGAGTTGGCGATGCGAGTCATGGGAGAGAGGGCGCCGTGGTTGATGATGACAGCGTTGATGTGGTTGAAGTGGAGGAGGGCGAGTTCTTTGAGTTTGTAGGCTGTCTGTGAAATGTTAGGAGATGGATGTGAAATGACAATACGCCATGAGCCTGAGCATGTGTATCTGTGTAACTTGAAGCTGTTATACATACAGCGGGCAACGTCATATCAGCCGCTAGATACTGGACCTGTGAAGGATACTCTTTTTTGAGCTCTTCCAGCTTTTCAGGGGATCGGGCGGTGAGGACGACTTTGTGACCTGCTTTGAGGAGATGGGTGGCTATGGCGAGGCCGATGCCGCGGCTAGCGCCAGTTATGATGATTACTTGGGGTTCCGCCATCGTGTGTCTTGGTGTTTGAACTGATCGTATACAGTATGCGGGAAGATTTGAGGAGGGGGGCTATCCAGTGATTCGTTGACGTAGAGTAGAGTGTGCAGCTGTTCGAGGGAGAGCGTTAATCCGGATTTTCGGGATTCGGTAACCCCTCTTTGAGGTTGACGTTGTAAGGTGGAGCGCGGGGTTCAACTTCAACCATTCAACTGCCTTTTGCGGACAGCAACTTGTCCATTGAAGGGCGTGGGATGGGGAGTTGGAAACGCATCTAAGCTTGGAGATTGGCACTCTGTCGATGTATCCATTCAGCATGAAATTCGTGTTGCTTGGTGGGGTGCCAACTGTTGGCCATTTGTGAGGGGTTCTAGATTCCGTCACATCTAACCACTTCATGGATGCGAGATCGACCAAGAGAAAATGTATATATAACATTCTTTTGACTTCTGGAACCTCGATCCCGATTGCCACTTATTTTATCTTTTATATTCGAGCTTTTTGTTCCAGTGAGACGTTTCCTACTCGCCCTTTTAGCTCGCTCTCAACACCAGCCCTCATTCACCCAACCACATCATGATCATGACCACCTCCGAAGAAGAAAACAACATCATAATCCTCGGCTGCGGCATCATCGGCCTCTCCACCGCCTACTACCTCTCCCTCTCTCCCACCAATACCTCCCCCATTATTCTCATCGACCCCACACCAGACCTCTTCTCCTCCGCCTCGGGTTTCGCCGGCGGGTTTCTTGCAAAGGACTGGTTCTCGCCCTCCCTCGCCCCCCTCGGCGCCCTTTCTTTCAATGAACATACCCGCTTAGCTGCTGAGAATAACGGGAGGGAGAAATGGGGGTATACACCCTCGACATGTATCTCTTATATTCAGCACCATGACGGGAGTAAACAGCAGAGGAGAGGGGATGATTGGTTGAGGAGTGGGACTTCGAGGGTTAATGCTGCTCCGGTGGAGGCGGAACAGGATGAGAGGAGGAGGCCAGTTTGGTTGAGGAAAAAGGAGGGGGATAAGGTGGAGGTTATTAGTGAGGAGGGGACGACGGCGCAGGTTGATCCGAGGAGGTTGTGTGAGTGGTTGTTGGAGGAGGTGAAAAATAGAGGGGGGGTAGTGATGTACCCTGCGAAGACGACGCAAGTTGTGAGAGATGAGGCTACGGGGGGGATTAAGGGGGTGAAAGTGAAGGATTCGAAAGATGGGAGTGAGAGGGTGATCAAGGGGAATAAAATTGTTATCACGGCTGGGGTTTGGACTCCGGGTGTGTTCAAGACGCTGTTTTCTGAGGCGAGGGTTGAGATGAAGGTGGGCAGTTTGGCTGGGCATAGTATTGTGGTTAGAACACCGGTTTGGGATGCCACGCAAGGGAAAAGGGAGTGTCATGCTGTCTTTACGACCCATGAGAAGGACTTTTGTCCGGAGATGTTCTCAAGGCTGGGGGGAGAAGGGGAGATTTATTTTGCGGGGTTGAATGACTCTACGTTGGAGGTTCAGAATCCGGAAGTGGGGAAAGCGATGCCGTTGGAGGAGCAGAGGGAGCTATTGAGGGAGGCGGTGGGGGATATTATAGGGGGTAGTGATGGTGATTTGGAGGTTGTGAGGGAGGGTTTGTGTTTCCGGCCTGTGACGGAGTGGGGAGCGCCGATTGTATCCCGAATCACGGAGGAAGATCTAGGGGCCCGGGCCGGAGACGGAGGAGTCTGGGTTGCGGCGGGGCATGGGCCGTGGGGGATCGCGATGAGTTTGGGTACGGGAGTTGTGATGGCCGAGATGGTGGAAGAGAAGGAGACGAGAGTGGATGTGAGTGGGTTGGGGTACCATGGAAGTAGCTAATGGAGAGGCTTCATATAGCGACGGTGGTGGGTGTAGAGTTCTGAAGGACGATATGGTTTTCGACTATGTAATAGAGAAAACACAGCAGGCTTCTGTGTCAGGTACTCGTTAGACCGTCCAAAACGGTGGTTAGGCTCACCAATTCGGGCTGATTCGTCAACTTTTTCGGCCACTCATCAAGAGTAACTAGGCACACGCATCCAGCACTGTTAAGCGTTGTAAAGCCCCCAATTTCCAGTCTTCTCGCAGTTCTAGTTTTCGTTTGACTTCGCCTTACTATTATACGCAACCAATGTGATTGGTGAACGTCAGCCACCGTCACCCAGCATTTGGCACACGAACGAAACAACCTCAAAAGCACTGGTGACTTAGATGGGTGTCGATTATATAGCTTGGAAGAGGGACGTGCACTTTAGAAATCCCAAGGCTCTCCCACCCAATTAGGCCTAGGTTGGCCAGTCGACAATAGACCCAAGAAGGAGCGCACGCACCGCACTGGCCATTCATCTTTTTGGACTTTTAACGACAAAGTCTATTATCTGAAGCGCAGCGTAAAGAATATATTATAAAATCACGACATAAATATATAAAAAGTGGTATGTACCGATAGCCTTTTAACAGTGGAGTTACTATATAACGCTTGTTTGCATTTTAATAATGCGTGATTGTCACGAACATGGAAAGGCGCAAGGGTGGCACGGGCCAAACAAGGGATTGCGATAAGGATCTAGGATTTGAGGCATAGATCCAGGAAGGATCTAGGATTTGGGAGATAGATCCAGGAAAATAGGGATTCTATATATACGGAGGAACTGGCCAGTGTAGACAGTTCTGTAGTATGCAATTCACATCGTTAGTTCTTAGGACCAAGCACTATCGAGAGACAATTGTGATCTTTGTTGTGTACCTTTTGGCTACACCGAACCGTTATTCAGAAGCAGCCTTCAACCTAGTATCCCTTTCAGAGGTTCTGATCAGGGGTTCGTCACAGTGATGCGGTAAAGCTGCGATTGAATCTTTCACGTCCGCCTGTGATTAAGGAATTATTGCGACTTAATTGGCTAGGTAGTTATTTAAACTGATCGCTTTCGTCAGCAAGGTTTTTGTATGGTGCCTAACGGCCACACCGGTCACGGTCGCCTTATATGACTTCCTCTGACTTCTGAATCGACCCAGGCATCCGATGCATCCTCGAAGATAGTGTTGAATTTAGTAGGAAAGGCATGCCAGTTTGGGCATGTCTGCCTTGAAGAAGGTCCATGTCCACCTTTTTGTTGGGTTGCACGAAACGAGAATGCTACAGAACGTCTATTGTGACGATCCCCTTGTAAGTGGTTGTCCTGGACCGTTGGACCGACCTCCACGCATCGGTCCATCGGTCCACCTCTGATTGGCTGTCTGCGAGGTTCCCTTGC
>MU866420.1:0-31239 GCA_033296915.1 Triangularia setosa | reverse complement strand
CGGGGCGGGGGGGGGGGGGCGCGGCCGGGGGCGCGCCCCCCCCCCCCCCCCCCCCCCCCCCCCCCCCCCCCCCCCCCCCCCCCCCCCCGGGGTTCGGGAAGTCTCAGGACAAGACAGGGCTGCTCCTGGCTATTGGCATTTGGAGAATAAGAAAACCAAGTTGTCGTCAGTCAAGTCAGTCACCGCCATCTTTGACTCATTCATGGAGTCCGCTTGGGCAGCAATGACAAGATAAGGCGACACAAGCACTGGATGGATAGAGCGGTCCGCAGTTCCCCTCTCTTCATTCCCGGAGCGAAGAGAGGTGGACACGCTGATAATACACAGGACTTCCGACCTCCACCAGTGGTCGGTAAGTAAGAGACAGCACACATGTCGATACCCGGTTCACCTTGAGCGGTAAGGTATTAGCCCGGTTGGCATAGACAACCCATCCTTACCTCCACGCTGTGCTGTTGTCTTGCAAGGCGAGCAGCATGAAGCCAGCGGTAATGGAAGTCTGACTCACTTTCTCTCGGTTACAGTTTTCTGTTTTCTTGCTTCCAAGACAACATCTAGAAGCATGCCCGTACCCGTGTACATGTATCACCACTCTCCCCTTGCAGGAAAGTTTTCGTGGTAGCAGTTAGCGGTCTGTCTGCAAGCACTTAAAAAGCCTTGCCTACCTGAGGCCAGCAGGCAGGTACGGTGCAGGAGTTGAGGTTGCTCGGCATTCATAGTGCATAGAGTGCTTGCTTGCTTGCGTGTACCTCGTGGGATTGGAGGGCGTCCACCCGAGACTTCTAAGTCGATTAGATCACGATCATGGTCTTCGATTCTCCCATGGTCACCCCTACGGCTTCCCGAAGATACACGGTAGGTAGTCTAAAGTAGTAAATCTCCTAAACCGAACAATACCATGTGGTATCGGTTGTTCAAGTTGAACAAAACCTTTCAATGGCTACAAAGGAAAAGAGTCGGTGTGTGTTTCCACCCCTCGGTTTATCTATATGCTGTGCTACCACAGCGACCTATCTACTGCCTATGTAAGGAACCCGAAGGAGTATCACAACCTCGCAGGTGAGCAAGCCCCATAGGTCCATAGGCCGCATCTTTCCTCAATCTCAACTACTCACGGCACAAAAGGAACAAACATCATGGCCTTCTCCACCTGGACCTTGAGGTTGTACAAAGCACGCACTACAGGTTGGGGGGGGAAAGGGGGTTACACTCAGAAAATGGCATGATACTACCTACCACGAGGGATAGTATCATCGGGAAGGCGCCTTCGGGCTTGCAGTATTTTCTTCGCTTGTAAGGTTTGGTTTTTCCATTTTGTGTGTGTTCCTGGCAGGGGGGTTAGCAGAGTTGCGGTCTGCCGATGCTCCGTACCTATGCAAGCACTTAACGCTACCCTGTCACCTTTTCTCCTTGCTGTGCTTGTCTAGCTTTGCTTGTTGAGATCGAAAAAATCTCGGGGGCTATCCCGTAGCGAGAGAGCTCGGGTGAAGAAGGTGTAAGTGCTAAATTGCCAAAATCGGGATAAACGATGGCCTTTTACCAGTAGCTTTGTTGAGAAAGAATGCGAGCTATGTCGATATCGGATCGAGTCACAGGATACATAACAGACAGGGCTTGCTAGCGAAGCACGCAAAGTTAACCCCCCTCTTCAGACAGAGGGGTGAATCGATATGTGTGGTGGTGGTGCCTTGTACGTCTGAATCATATGACAATTCTGCTGTGTTTGCATCCCAAGGACTTTTTCTTTTTTTCTTTTCGGATATCTCACCGCCGTTATCGCCGCCCGCCGCCCAGCGGCCGCGGGGAACCCTGACAGCTTTTCGCAAAACCTTCGGATACCAGGTAGGATGGGTAGCTGAAAAAGCCAGCCCAAGTGGCAAGGATGGGCTGAGTGCGATGACGCAGACAGTTGGATGGGAAAGTGGACAGCTGGTCGAGGTGAACGGGAAGTGTGCAAAAGGGGCCTCACCGCAACAACAAAGCTCTCTCGTTCATGCCGATAGCCACGATCATGGGGCTTTCAACCGTTGAAGTTTTTTAGACCAGTCTCGGGTATGAATGGCCCTTCTCTCCCTCCCCACTGTCCATGAGGGGCTGGCTACACAAAAGCAGGGCATGGACAAGAAAAACGGCCCGCAGGTTCAGGTCTTTCTGGTGTTCATGTGCCTTCCGGGTTTCGTTCGAGGTCATGTTATCCCCCACTCATTGGGTAGGACTGGGGGGTTGAGGGCATGGGGGCGAAGACAGAGAAAAGCAAGGCGGGGTAGGTAGGCGGTAGGTATCTTGGAGGAGCTGACCAACGAGGCAAGCCCACGGCTGAGCGCAGAGAGAAATGCGGGAGCGTGGGAGCGGGCCAGAAGCTTTTTCTTCGTCGGGCGGACCGTTCCACCGTGAGCTACTACAACGGGCAACCCGCGATTAGATGCCGATGACAGATGACTCTTTTGTGCCCAATTGACTGTTAGACCTTGTTGTGAGCCCAATTGGCCGATGGTTTAGTGTATCGGGACGGGCCATGATGGAGAGAATGGAGTAAGAAATGGAGATTCTTGACCTGAAGGATTTGGGAGTATCAGAGGATATCCGCACAGAGCAAAAACCGGTTCTTGGCTGGCCCCGCGACTGTGCTGTGCCCTTGTCGTGCGTCGTGCGGGGCCGCTGTCTCTGTGCAACGAGCACAGCACGGCACTCATCGTGCTGGCCCCACGCGGCAAAGCAAAGCAAAGTGAGGGCTCTCACCCGCGGGAATGCCCTTGGAGACCGAGACAGTATTTTCCAGCGAAGAATCCCTATGCTTCGGCGGCCGGCGGTTTGATCGCCTCCCAGAGTGATCGGCAGGTTCCCTCTGAGGCCTCGTGGAAGGGATCTGGAATGCCAGAGCCATTGCCGGATCTCATGACCGGCCGCGCTGGGGCCGATTTGATAGACCCTTTCCCGCAAAACTCGGCCTGATGAAGCGGAGGCAAGGTGAGGGAACACACGGGGAGGTCGGGGAGCGGCGGGCCAAGCTGCCAGGGAGTCTGGGGACAAGATGGATCGGCTCACTCTTGAACAGAAAGGGCTTAGCGCCTGTCGCTGGGCGCTTAGGCCGTCTATTTCGAAGCAATTTTGTATAGATTGTCCAATAGGAAACCCGGTATCATTCAAGCACCACAGGAATTTCTCACCAATGACAACGGTTGGCAGCCCTCCTGTCACCATTCGTCTGCACATCCGTGACTTCTCTGCAGTCCATGCAGACATGCAGATATGCAGACATGTGGCCATCGAGGACCAAGCTGCCCAACCAGCCTTCGCCTTTCGGCCGTCCCTACCGCTGCCCTGCTATAATTATATCCCGGAATGGTGTAGGTAGTTTATGCGTGCCTCTGCGAGTACCGGATGCTATCAGAATCTGTCCGAATAGACCCCCCCCCCTCTCTCCGTCCCATCGTGCAATTATTCCATGCTTCCTGCTTGCTTTCTGCCCCCAACAGCACCAGCAAGCACTATCACACCGTGCTACTTTTTCCCCCAGGCCCCATCCCATCACCGATCACATTGTGACCGGCTTTGCACTGCTGCACCACACCGTTACCTCCCATCCGAGCGCTTGCACATATAGCACCTACAGGCCCCGGTGCTCTGCCGCAGTGACCCCGACATCGCGGCTTGCCATACCGTGGTACATAACCTACTGTAGCCGCCCGCCACACCGTCCCACCTTCCATCCCCTTTCTACCGGTTTTGGCTTCAAGCAGTGACCGAGTCGGCATGCGAACGACAGCGTCTAGTTCGACGCACTCTGTCTTAAGAACCTCAAAAAGTCTTCTCGTAGACAAACACTGCCGGCGACGGCACTAACAAGCAAACAAATTACTACACGCTGATCTCACCTGTTACACCGAGATATTGATTCTGAAATGGTAGGCATGAATAGCTGCCGAGGCGAAGCAATTGGATAACAGAAACTAACAGTTGCATAGGCGCAAGTACGCTTCGCTCCACGAGAGCACCCACAGATGGAAATGAGGGAAAAGGGGAGGGCAAGGGGTCCAGTATTCACGACGCCAGCTTTCAACGACAGGCCAAACTCTGTGTACACGGAATTTATGGAATCGGAAGCCGAGATGGATCATGAACATGACGATGATGACGATGAGGTTTACAGCGAATTTGGGGATTTGGAGGGGATTGAGGATGGCGAATGCTCCCCCCGGGCTAGCATTGGTGGTTCGGTGCGTTGATTACTCCTGATTTTTTTCATTTTTTTTTTTTGGTTTAGGAATTCTTATTTTTGGGAATGTTTATTCGGGGGCAGTTGCTAACGACAACACACAGTCCGGCCAACACAGCTTTACCACACTCTCCACATACGACGAGGTCCAAACACCAAGGTCCCTACGGCAACGACCGTTCGCATTCGATACATATGAAATGAAACAACAACCAGTGGAGGGCCCGAGAGGCCCTCACCTCTTCCGGAGCTCCATGTCCTCGGCCCAGTCTATTGAGTTGCAGCATGCGCTTTCGCTCTCGCCTGTAACGCCGAAGAAGCCACATTTGATGGAATACCAGCTTCATGATGTTCACCTCACTGCTCTGCCAAAGAGGAGGCGCAACACTGCGGGCCCTTTTGAATTCACGGATGAGGAACTCGATACTTCGGCGCTGCATATGTGGTCACCGGAAATGGTTGCGCAGAGGATGCTGAATGCCGGTGTTGAGCTTCCGGCTGCTGAGAAGTTTGTGGAGAATGATATCACTGGGGCTATCTTGATCACGTTGAAGTTTGAGGACTTGAAGGAGCTTGGGATTTCATCTTTTGGCGTACGGACGTTGATTTGGGAGGAGATTCACAGCATGAGGGACATGCAAAAGCCGGAGCCAATGCCTGAGACACCAATCGAAGACGAGCCAGACAAGCAGGTCAGGAGGGAGCTCAAGAGGAAAGAAAGCGGCGCGACAAAGGATAAGCGGAAACCAAGGCTCAAGATCAACGATGTCATCTCTCCTTTGGAGTCGGTATCAATTGTAGGCATTGAGCAAGTCTTGCCAAAGCCTCACCATTGTTCCAAGGGCGAGAACTGCTCCAAGTCCAAGCGATACAAGCGCCTGATGGAAGCTTTCCAGAAGGACCACCCATTTATCGACGACAAGGGCGTCATCATGCTTGCTGGCGATCTCGGAAAAGTCACAGCCACAACTGGTCTCGTTGCGCCGGAAGAGGATGAGTTCCGCCCGGTATCCGACGTTGTTCCCTCAGTGGTGGCTTCATCAGATGTCATGGGACCCGGTGCCTTCACAACCATGCAATATCTCCAAGAAGCCGCCCTTCGCAACGTCGAGACTCGTGATGCCCAAGACAACGTCCGGCACTTTCTCGACTTCCAACATCAACACTCCACCAACAGCGAAGTCCCGCCAACGCCACCGTTCGAAATCTCACCCGTGGGCAACTCCCCGGTGCATGGCAGCAACAGCACCACGCCTCAGCCTCACTCTGGCCTCCGCGGTCTCCCCAAGCTCTCCATCCCAACCCAACCAGCCATCACCCCCAGACCGTCCGACCCTCAATCCGCCCGCGCCCGGTCCGCTCGCCCAATCTCCCAGGTCATCCCCTCCTTCCGGGAACTCTCCCCGTCCTCCTCCGAATCCACCCCAACCGGAGCAGCCCCCTACCGCTTCGGCACCCCCTTCTCGGAAATGGACGTGCCCGTTGCCATCACCTCCCTTCCTGCGCCCTCCCGCGATTTCTCCCAGTCCGTTCCCCCGGACATGAACTACCGCAACCCCACAATGAGGTCTATTTCCCGAAACACCATCCGCCGGCCCTCCTTCCCTGTAATGCCAGCCCTAGACGAGAACTCTATTGTGTCTCCCCTATCCAAACCCAACAACAACATCCCCTCCACCCTCAACCGCTCCTTCTCCCAGCGTCGACCTCTCCAGGCGCCCCCCAGGGTTAACTACCCCTGGACACAAACCGACCGCCCAACTTTGGAGAAGGCCATCCCGCCTGCTGAGGCTCCAGTCAAAACAGTCAACATCAACGGCCGGCTGTCTCCAGTCAGCGACAAGCCCACCCCAGACATGACAGACGGAAGCGCGATTTCTTATCAGGGTCTGATGAAGAAGCGCAAGACAAAGATGCTGAGGCATGAGTGGCACGAGCACTTCTTCAAGCTCCAGGGTACACGTCTCACCATGCACAAGGACCAGCGGGAGAAGAAGACGCTGGAATATATTGATATCGATGATTACGCTATCGCGTGCAGCTCCATGCAGAGTAGCAAGCTGAACGCGGCGTTTAAAGCGATGCATATCAGGAGGGGGAGCGATGAGATGGCGAAACGGGGGGATGCAGGGGCGTTTAGCTTTCAGTTGATTCCGCAGGATGGTGGGAAGAAGGAGTTGAGGCTGTTGAAGAAGAATAGGGAGAGTGCTGTTATGCCGGGGGCTGGTGGGAAAGTTGGGGAGGGTGCGGAGAAGGGGGGTGTGGAAGGGGCGGTGAATGGGACCGGAAAGACGCATCATTTTGCGGTGAAGGGGAGGGATGAGAGGATTGACTGGATGAGGGAGCTGATGCTGGCCAAGGCGATGAAGCAGAAGGGGGAGGGGTTTGAGGTTGTTGTTAATGGGAATATGATTTAGGCCATACTCTCTCGTTGTTGGGGCAGTTGGGATGATTTGTTTCCTTTATTATCACTCCACTCTTGTTATGGTTTTTTTTTTTCCTTTCTTGGATTTTTGGATCTCACACACACGAGATATTCTATACCCCGCTTATACCCTCCCCTGCTTCTTTCACTCTTCTTCTTTTTCTTCTTTTTCTTCTTCTTCTTCTTCTTCTTCTTCTTCTTCTTCTTCTTCTTCTTCTTCTATATCACTTCTCTGGCGATGATACCTATAAGTCTGTTTGCTACACTTTTTGGCCTTTTCTGCTCCTATCGACAAACAACCTTTTTTTCAAATTATTTTTTTGGATATCATCTATGCATAAATTGGGGCATATGTGTTACGGATTTTTGGGGGGGTGAATAGGCTACTTGGTCCTCTTTTACTAGCTTTGACTTGTTATTTTCTTGGTCTAGGGTTTTGGTTAAAGCTACCTTTTAGATGGAGAGGCCTTGAAAAGAAGCCTGACAGATATGGCGACATGTTTCTGGCAACACTCTTTAGTTTTTATGGATGGATGAATACCCACCTACTGGATATGGTTGGGGTTGATGGGCTGATGGGTTAGTTTAGTGAATAATAAAGAATGAAAAGTATTGAAATTGAAACTGTCCTGGTTACTTCTGATGTCTCGTGTGTGGTTTGATGTTGCTTGGTGCTGCTGTCTTCATTTGTGTTATAGGTTGAGGCAAGACCAGTTTGAACTCGTGGTGATTGGCACATCACATCCTCACTGTGTTGGAACTTCAGTTACAAACAATGTCTTGTTGGCGACATATCACCAGCTCATCTCATTGTTCCGACAGCTGTCCGTGTCTCATCAACCAAGTGTACAAAGCCCTCGCACCGCAGCTCAAACTCAATCTCAACTGACTGAATCTGCCACCTTTGAGGGACAATGGAATTATATCTTTGCTCTGTATCACCACAGAGTTGGTCAAGGCCACAAAGGGCAAGGGCTGTTTCGCTTTCCTGGCGCGAAACAAGTGGGCTTCCCTTTTTTCTTGGGTCCGGTTCGGTAGCAGGCCGGCCGGATCTGAGGCCTGCCTTGCATTCCACAGCACTGCCGACGTGGGAAAGGGATTACGCATCTGCAAACCTTGCCAAGATGAAGAAAACTGGGCTTGATTTGGTTTCGAGGCGGTAACTCAGCTCAGTCACCGATTTTGAGGTGGATATCAGACCGCCATCACATTGACACAGCTGGCCGCAAAAACTGAAGATACCCGCCCAGCTCGCAACCAGGACTCTAAGCCCCGATGAACACGTATGATGCGGACAGATGGGGTAAGGCTAGTTAAGTATTGGGGGGGGGGGGGGGATGAGGCCTCTTTATCATCGGAAGCGCGCTTGACGGGTATGCGGGTTGGCGATGACGGGCCTTTTTCTTCAGTGGTGTTGTGTTGTTCAAGTGCCGAGACCAAGCGCTGCTCCCGGCGTTAAAACAAGGCTGTGGTGCGGATGCCTGGACCGTGCGCTGCCAACGATTTTTGTGTGGGGCGTGGTCTGTGGAAATGTACCCAAAATAGCACAATTTGGTTGGGCTGTCCAATCAGGTGCCCGGCCGCGGCCTGTCACGACTCATCTCCAAACGCCCAGTTGCCCAAAGGGGACTGCCAACGGTGAACGAGACGCTCACTACCACTCGTTCTCACCCAGGGTCATCTGGTCACCCCAGGAGGCCATCGGCGCTTCAACAGCGACCTCTCAACCGCCCACAGTTCGACATCGCCCAGAATATTCTCAATGGGTCCCGGGACCATCGTCGGCCACCGCAGCAAGGTCCGTTGGACAGGACAGCTTCTGCCCGACCTGCTAACCTGACCCTGCGTCCAGTTTCTGGCAAGAATAGCCACCGACTCTTGTCGGTGAAGGCGAAATGCGTCATCTCATCTTGTCACGAATGCCGAATCCCACGACTGGCCGCAAGTGCGGTTGATTTTCATCTCTTCCTGCCTCGATATACGCTCAAGGTCGCGTCTCGCACCTTGGCCTGTGACCCTTTTTTCCTCTCTTTCCTCTTCTTCACCACCAGTCAGGCTTGCTCCTGCGCAAATCACTGACAGTGTTGCGCGTCCGAGTCTTGTTGCTCCTCTTGATACTTTCACAAGTCTCTTATGTCTCTCTGTCCTCTGCTACCCGAGCCAAACCGAAGCGATAGCACCATCCCGCTGTTTCAATAAACATTGTGCGAACCTGCCAGCGCGGGATACATATAGGACACAACTCATACCCGAGGCGTTACTTACGCCTCCCCAGACAGAGTTTGCCAGGAACAAGAAGAGCTCCTCCCCAAGATGGCTAGGGGACGAACAGCTCTCCGAGCCACTGCGCTCGCGGTGATGCTGGCAACGGTGTCGGCGATCCCAACACACGAGATATTCAGGAGGCAAGAGGATACATGCGCCGCTCCAGACTTTTCAGCATGCAGCAACGCAAATGTTCCAAGCTCTTTTTGCTGCCCTGCAGGAGACAAATGCCTTGTCCTTGCCGGCAATACCACGGTTGTCTGCTGCCCCAGCACTTCGACATGTCAAAAGCTCCGGCCGATCGACTGCAATATCGAGCTCCAAGACGCCGAAAAAGCGCCCGACTCCGTCATCAAGACAACGGCCCTCGGAGGCTCCCTACCAAAATGCGGCTCTGATTGCTGTCCATTTGGATATTCATGCGTTAATGGCGAGTGTGTCATGAACAGCAACCAGAGCGCCGCCCCTTCACAGTCGAGCACACCGTCTTCTCGACCCTCTGCCACTCCCAGCACTAGGCCGTCAACCACAGCAAGCCCATCAACAACATTGACTGCTACCGCCGTTCCACAGTCTAACGGCCCTCCCATAGCAGGAATCGCAGGTGGCGCCGCAGCCGGAGCAGTGGTGCTAATCATTGCTGGAATCCTCGCCTTCATCTTCATCCGCAAGAGAAAGACCTCTCAGACAGCATCTTCTTCCAACTCGCCCCTCAAACTCTCCCGGTCCACCTCCTCTTTCGGGAACATCATCTCCGCGCCCATCCTCCACAACGACAAGCCCGCCCTCCGCACCGACTTTGGCGCCAGACTCCCAACCCCTCAAATGCTAAACAACAACGCCTTGGACATGCAGAGAAACTCAGTCCTATCATATGACAACAACCAAATCGTTCCCTCGCCCCCTCAACAAAACAATAACAACAAAAATCCAAGAATGTCCAGTGTTGCCTATGGGGGTATAGGGGATTACTATGCCAACATTGCTGATACCTCCCCTCAACAAGGGTACCAACAAGGGAAAGGACAAAGAAAATACGTCGACATGCCCGACATGCCGTTCAGCGATGACGGCAACCCGGCCTACACGGGGCTGATGCCACAGACTCCCCCGCAGAGGGGAAGGGAGCCGAGTAGTGTCAGTATCAACATCTTTGCGGACCCGAGCAATATCACGCCGGATCAGACGCCGCAGACGAGGATGGGGGATAGTAGGCGGTACACGGATATGACTACTTTTACACAGATGCTGGATAGTGCCGACCTGGGCGGGGTGGTGAGGGGAGATGGGTATGTTAGTGGGGGGACCAGTGACGACCGTTATCAATATGGGGGTGGGAATGGCGCTGGTGGTTATGGTGGGTTGGGGAGGTGAGGGGAGGTGAGGGGTGGTGATGATGTTCTTTTCTATCGTGTCTTTTTCATGCCTGTTTTAACATTGTTTCTATTATGGGAATGGGCTGGGGGCATATATCCATGGCGTTTGATTTTGGTCTTTTTTTTTCTCCCGGAAAACGGGGAGTTTGAACAAGGGGTTTAAGACAGGGGCTTCTCAAGAAGGGGAAGCAGCAGCATCACAGGCATCGAATTATTCTTCCATTCTTTCTTTTGTTTTGGGCTTGGAAGGTTATACCCCCTCTTTCTCTCACCTCCACCCCTGGTGGATGGATGGATGGACATAGTTGGTAGTCTTGATTCATTTGCAAAGTTGTAATTATTTAGCTGAAGAAAGTCGTAATTGTTTCGCTCATGATGACTCAAATAATTGTTGATCCGATGCGATGAACTGTGAGGTGACAGATGCAAGAAATATTGTACCCTTATACCCTCCCCTGCAACACAACCAAGAGCTGGAGTGTTCAAGATCTGATAACACACCATATATATAATGACATTTCTCCCCCATTTCCATCCCAACTTGGGGGGAACTGCGCCATGAGATGTGTGCAGTCAGAGGACCACTCCAAACCATGCCGATTCGGCCGTTTCTGGCCCGTGCCCATCTAGAAAGGTTGACATCTTCATGAAAATACATACCACTTTTATCAAACAAACACATCAAAGTCGCCAAAAATGGCCGAACCCATCAGACCTTGCTATTGACCGCCCTGTAGGTGAGGCTGAACTCTGGCTGTCAACTCAGAATGAAGTTCCCCTCTCAAAACAGACAATAGCAAATGTCAGCAACCCGGCCCAACTTCCCAAAATAACCCTCACTACCCAGCCCAAAACCGACCCCAAGCTCCTCGCCCCCGAGGCAAACCTTCGCCTTGGGGAAGCGCCACTGCAAAAGGGACATCTCTCGCTCGTTGATACCGGGGCACTGTTAAGCTGGTGGTGTTTTATCTGCTGATGGCAGAGCGGAATCCTGGCTGCGTTCTCGGAAAGAGCGACAACAGCCAAGCTCGATCGTCGAGGAAGTCGACGGTAAGACGGCGAGACAGTTGAAGGAAAAGTATGGGAGGACACAGGAGGGGAGGGAGACGTGGTTGGTACCCATCGGTGGACGAGATTTTCACAGTTTTTCGTAAACTAGCAACCATTCTAATCTCATCAAATCGGGGTTTTTGGAGCGAAAGAGATCATGATGGGGCGTCATTATATCCTCGCAAACCAAAGCCCAAAACTTTCAACTTTCAAATATATATTCACATCAGAAATTGATGTACAATGCCTTCCCCCTTGCTCTCTTCTTCTCTCTTCTCCCCACCCACAAGCTACATCACCTAAAACTTGTAAGTAATAGTCTTGGTCCTCACCCACTCCCCCATCCCCGTAGCAGTGTTAAACCGCCCATACCCACTCGCCTTCGCACCACCATGCGGCAGCGCGCTCTCGTCATGCACAGTCATCGAGTTGATATGCACCGCCCCCGTCTCAATCTCCTTGGCAAACCTCAACCCCCTCCTGAGATCCTCAGTGAAAACAGCCGAGGTCAAACCATACTCGGTATCATTCGCAATCCTGAGCGCCTCCTCCTCCGTCTCAATCTCATACAGCGCCACAGATGGACCAAACGACTCGGTCTGGTAGATCTCCATTTCAGGGGTAGCGTTGTTGATCACAATAGGCTTCATCCGGGTGGGGGATGACTCCTGAGCGTCGGCGTCGCCATAAAGCAGCTTGCCGCCCTTGGAAAGAGCGTCCTTGACGAGAGCCTTGTTCTTGGTAACCGCAGCAGCGTTGATAAGAATCGGCGCATCAGGGGCCGACCCGAAAATCTGATCAATCGCGCCGACAAGCTTCTTCTCGAATTCGGCCTTGATGTTCTTGTGCACGAGGATACGCTCGGTAGACATGCAAATCTGCCCGCTGTTGAGGAACGCACCCAGCGCGCACTGGAAGGCGGCGTTGTCAAGTTCGGCGTCCTCCCAAACAATGGCGGGGGCCTTGCCGCCGAGCTCCAAAAGGACAGGCTTTAGGTTCTCACCGGCGAGGCGGCCAATGATGCGGCCTACACCAGTAGACCCGGTGAAGTTGATCTTCTTGACGGCGGGCTCGGCGATGAGGTTGGCGGTGATGCGGGGGGCGTCTTGAGGGGAGTGGACGATCATGTTGAGGACGCCGGCGGGGAGGCCGGCTTCGTGGAAGACGGAGCAGAGACCCCACATGGTGCGGGGGCAGGCTTCGCTGCCTTTGAGGATGGCGGTGTTGCCGGCGGCGATGGGGAAGAGGATGGAGCGGATGCCGAGGATGTAGGGGGCGTTCCTAAAGTCATATGTCAACACCTGGTCTGATAGAGTGTTGTGAGTGAACATACCATGGGGCGATGGCGAGAATGACACCAAATGGCTCCTTGATGATCATGGCGCCGGTCTCAGGGTCAGCAGTCGTAGGAATGGTACCCTCCAGAGTGCGGATCCGGCCGCCAATGTCGAGGCAGAAGTCCTTTGCGACGCCCAAGTTGAAGTCGGCCCACTGGCGAGGGGCGCCCGTCTCTTGCATCATGTACTCCCCAAGCTCCTCCTTCCTCCTCTCAAAGATCTCAGCAGCCTTCATGAAGATATCCCGGCGCTCCTTGGGGAGGGTCTTCTTCCATGTCCTGAAGGCCTTGTCGGCAGCCTCGACGGCCTTCTTCACGTCGGCATCGGAGGCGGCGCCGGACCGGTGAATGGTCTTGCCGGTGACGGGCGAGATGACATCGTACTGCTTCTCTGTGTGGTACTCCTCGCCGTTGATCCAAAAAGGGACCGAGTAGGTGGCGGCGTCAGACATGATAGGCGAGAAGGCGGAGAAAAGATGGGAAACAGGAAGGTAAGCAAGGTACAGTCTGGGGTATCAACAAGAAGAAAACAAGGGGCTGCAGCAGAAGTGAGATCCAGAGGAACGGAAACAAGTCCGACAAAGCTGGGGAAGAGCGGGAGAAAAATATAAGACAGACATGATCGGTCATCATGTGGGGGGTGAACCTGGATTGGCCTGAAAGGCGAAGTCTGGGATCTTGTCACAGCCGGGATGTGGGTATCGTGAGGGGCCGTTGCCCCTGGATGGGTGCCGTCCCCGAACACCGTGACCAAAGACGGGGTCGTGAAGCGGCGTGTATGTGGGAGGGCATAAGAACGGCAGACTTGTCAGCCTTTTCCCCCCTGATACCGATCTTCCACCCTCTACGTCTTGGCAAATGATTAGTTATCGTGTGGATTCTTGATCAGTCAGAAGGTCTCCCATCCATCTCAAATGTCGACACCTGCCATCCGAAGATTCGGAACCCCATGTTCAAGGTTCCCTTTCCAACAGCCAGTGACGTTTTTCAACGGGCCGAGTCCAGCTCCCCGGCAACCCTCCATCTCTGTAGACCCTTCATGTGGGGTTCCCAGGTGGGGTTCCCAGGTGGGGAACATGTTCGGCATTGATCGCGGGTGCTGCAATGGGAGGCTTAACCTTGTTACGACTCTGGGTTCTGGGCGCCAAGGTATCGGAATGCGGAACAAGAAGGACCTGGTGACAGCCATATTTTGGGGTTGGAGGAGAT
This sequence comes from Triangularia setosa, assembly GCA_033296915.1. Lineage (NCBI taxonomy): Eukaryota > Fungi > Ascomycota > Sordariomycetes > Sordariales > Podosporaceae > Triangularia > Triangularia setosa. The sequence goes on along the minus strand of MU866420.1, from coordinate 17,362 downwards.
AAAAGAGTGCAGTCGCTGAACCGCACATTCTTGGTTCCCGAGTAGGTGTTTAGGCAAATTGGAACCGAGCTGCCGGGTGTCAGTACACAGCAGCCATCCTACGTTGCGTCCCGATAGCCGCAAGATGTCTCGAGACCGGAGTGTTGTCGTAGTATCACGGAGTGAAACCACGTGCTGAACGGCCCGAAGGATGCCCGGCGACGTGCCCCTGGCATCCGGTGCCGGCGGGAGTGTGGAGAAGTGGGGCCCCGTGCTTGGCCCTACTTGTCTCCGGGTTCGTCTTGACATGCAGTTCGGAGCTTATTTTGGTGTTCCGAATATTGTGTGTGTGTGTGTGACCTATCGCCCATCTTGAGGTATGCGGGTGGATGCGTTGGAGACCGTCTCATTCTGGGCAGAGCTCACAGGAGTAGCACTCTTGTGTTGCTAGCTTGCAACTTGGTAGTGAAAGCCGTCCGAGTCAGTTATCCAAAACGTGAGATGTCACGTGGATGTGTCAAGCTGGACGAAAGCTTTCTAGCATTTGAAAAGACCAGTCTGATCAAGAATCCAACGTGACGAGTAAACGACTGTTCGGCAAGGGCAACTGCCACCAACTGCAGGGGCTGCCCAATGAAAGGCAGGCGATCAACGGAGCGTCGTATCGGTATTGACATCGCAACTGAATGAACCGGATGATTGCGAGCACTGGTATGTGTTCATAATGCGGATCCCATGGTTTTATGTAGAATTCAATCCTTGATCAGAATGTTCAGCTGACAATCCACTAGAATAGGGGTCGCGTGTAGGCCGAGGGCCTGGTAATACGGCCTACGGAATCACATCAGCGGCTGCAACAGCTTGACAGTTCTTGTTTGACGGAGTCTATAGGTAGAGTGCAAATAATCGTCAGATGTGAGCCTTAAATTTTATGCCCTTCCCGCTCTCGTCTGACCCAAGTGTTTCATTCCAGCAGGCATTCCATATCATCTCGGAGGCTGGCAGACATGTGCGACACTGCAAGCGCACCTCCGACTCCACGGTCTTCACGATAGTGGCAGTTGAGGTAGCATTGCCACTTGAGAATCTGATGGCCGTCACGGTGGGATTCCGGCTTTGGCCTGACCCTGAATACGGTATGCGGTGTGTGGCGGGAAAGGGGGTTCCATCCCCGTGGATTCCCGGTTGCCGTTCATCTTTAGCTGAACGGTTCAGCCGCGTGCTCTGGCCTTTTCGGGACGTGGTTGCCAATGACGACACCGAGAGCAGAACAAAGGGTTCCTTCTGCAAGCCCCGGCCTTGACTAAACCTTAAAGCCGCTCAGCTGAATTAGGTACGCAGCTGGCTCACCCTGTGCGAAAGCCACCCAGTTGAAGGTCTAGGTCATTTTTTCCATTTACATCTGATTCCCTGAGATAGGGTAGGGTCATCTCAAGTTTACTTGACACTGTGATTCAATCCTTCGTTTGCTGTTCCAACCTCACAATATTCCGTGCCTTCATCGAGTCAGCTGTACCCTAGACCGAGATACCCAGCTTAACGTGAAAGACGGTTCAGAGTCCAGTGCCTAGACCAGCTCAAGCCGAAACCAGCCAAATATACACCTTCTGGGAGCCCCAACAAGGCCCTGTTGTGACGATTAGCTCGCATACACACATCCCCCCCAGCAAACTGCCAAAATCCAATCACTCGGGGCTCGCGGGCCGTTGTGTGCCCGATGCCCCTCCGGACGGCGACGTCGACATGTCGCCCAGTCAGGAACTCTTCGAGGCCAGCTGCGCTCTCGACACCAGTCCAGCTCCTGTTCGCCAATCCCCACAATCGAGCGACGACGACGACAGGCAGTACTTTGGTCGATCCACCCGCGACCACAGTCGTCCCCAGTCGCCAGCCTACGATGCGCCTCCTATCGGTGGTGGCCGCTTTGTGAGGGGCGCCCCGTTGCTCATGCCAGGCGCTCCTCGATTACAAACCACCAGTCCATTTCGTCTGCCGATGCCATGTATCACACCCGGTCAAGTTGCATTTTCGGCCTTGCAGTTTCTCCCAGTTCCCGTGCTCGTTCTGGATGGTCTAAAGACAGTGGCGTTGGCAAACGAGGCTATGGGGAGACTGCTCGGCATGATTCCCGAGAGTGTTGGTCTCGCCGACGGCGACGGCATGGTACCGGTGCTGGATATTCTTCGTGGCAAGACACTGGCCCAGGTTGGCATCGATTTGGTTCAGGACGGCGTCCCGGTGTGGCTTGACTGGGAACAGTTCCTCGATCAGGCTGCTGTGGAAACAGGGATTGGAAGCGCGTCAGCCGCAGCCGACGGTGTAGCCGGTGTCGATGGCGGTGCCACGCCAATGCTGGACGGAGTCGACGATGAAGCATCACATGATCATGCGCCCACTCTCGCCATTGAAGTGGTGATTTCTCCCAAAGATGTCACCGGATCCACGTTTGATCCTCGAGCAAGATTTAACCTGGCGGCTTCTCAAAGGCGCGCCAAAATGATCATATCAGTCTGGGATATCAGCCAAGGACAGACATTTTTCACTCTGACCTTCACCAACACTAACTCATCCGTCACTCCTGCTCTGAACCGGAGGAAATCGGTGGCCAAACCAAGCATGCTGGCAGCTGCCGAGAAGAGGTCTGTACCTCATGTCAGCAATCCGCCATCTGTTGCCTCCAGCCGGGGCTCCAACCCTTCCTCGTTCAGGCTCAGTCCCTCGGCCGTATCCTTCTCCGCCAATCCATTTCCTCCGCTGGGGCCACCGTCTGCCTCGGCACCCTCAAGCGCGCCATCGATTCTTCAGAAGATCACCATCATGAAAGATGCTCTTCTTGACAACATTCAAACACCAATTCTAGCCATGTGGAAAGACGGAAGTGTAACACTTCCCAACGATGCTGCCCGAAATTTGTTCGTCCGAAATGCCGACCTTGACAAGTCGGTCGATGGGTTTGATTTGCTGCCAAACTGGGTGGTTTGGGATCAAGACTTTACGAGACAGTTAGACCCAAGCGAGTATCCAATCGCCGTGTTGTTGCGAACAGAAAAGCCCTTCGCCGGCCGCCGCATCGGGATGCGTGACGGAAATGGGAAGAGCCTCGTCTTTGACGTCGAGGGGGTGGCCATCAAGGACGACAACACCGGCGAGTTCCTGGCCGGCGTGGTGACTTGCAGGGACGTGACCAGGCTCCACGAGGAGCTTAATCAGATCAAGGCAGCAGACGAGGAACGTTTCCGCCTTATTTGCGATACGATGCCGCAGTTGGTTTGGACGTCCACTCCTGATGGCCAGCATGACTTTTACAACAGCCGGTGGTACACCTACACGGGTCTTTCCGAAGACGATTCTTTTGGTGAAGGATGGTCGAAGCCTTTTCATCCCGACGACATGTTCGAAACAGAGAAACGTTGGCAGCATTCCCTTGAGACGGGTGAGCCTTACATGACAGAGTACCGATGCCGCAGTAAGGGCGGGGAGTGGAGGTGGTTTCTGGGGAGGGCTTTGCCCTTACGGAACAAGCAAACTGGCAAGATTGAGAAGTGGTTTGGTGAGTCTGTCTGCCACCAACATGACTGCTCCGGAAACTCACTGTTGATTTAGGAACCTGCACCGACGTCCACGAGAGCATTGAGTCGAAAATCGAGGCCAAGAGAACTCGACAGCAACTTCTCAGTGTTATCGCCCTCTCGAATATGACCATGTTTACTGTTGACTTGAACCGGAAAATTACCATGATCGAAGGAGCCTTGATATGGGACTATCAATGTGATAATACGACCTCGTGCACGTTCATCGGGGAAGACGTGTACGACGTGTTCAACCGCCTCAACTCGCAGCTGCCAGAAGGACAGATGCCGGCTTTTCTTAGTCCTCTGGTGTCTATCCTTGATGGGAGCACAACCACGGAAGACTTTCAAGAGCATGAGATGGGTATGTTCCTTTTACGGTCCCCGTCTGCAACTAGTAGCACAAAGCTGATATCCCGGCAGATGGCCGCTGGTACCGCACGCGCTTTCAGCCAATTCTAGGGAAGCGAACGCGAGAGAAGGGGGACCAAAGCACTGTCATCGAGGGTGTAATAGGCCTCATTATGGACATTACTGAACTCAAGGCCAGAGAAAAGGACATTCAAGCACAGGCTCAGGAAAAGAGACAGCTCGTTGCCAATGAAGCTGCCGCCAAGGAGGCCAGCAGGTTGAAGTCGCAGTTTCTTGCTAATATGTCGCATGAAATCCGAACCCCTATCACAGGCGTGATCGGAATGTCTGAGCTGCTTCTCGACGTCGAGCTCACCGAGGAACAGCGAGACCTCACAGAAAATATTTACCGCTCAGCGAATGCGCTGTTGACGGTCATCAACGACATCTTGGACTTTTCCAAAGTCGAGTCTGGAAGGCTCGACATTGAAGAAGTGCAGTTCTCGCTCTCGGTTATTGTCCGAGACGTTTCAAAGATGTTGAGCTTTGCGGCTGAGAGGAAGGACCTTGCTTTTCATTCCGATATCTCGACAGACATTGAGACTGACATGGTAGTGATGGGCGACCCCGGGAGAGTACGGCAGATCATCACGAACCTGGTGACCAATAGCATAAAGTTTACCAACCAGGGCCATGTCAAATTCTCCGTCTTCCAAGAGAAGGATACGGCCGATGTAACCGAGATCAAGTTTGTGATCGAGGACACGGGCATCGGCATTGAGGACGAAGTTCGAAAGCGACTCTTCCAGCCATTCAGCCAAGGCGATGCCTCGACCGCAAGGAAGTTTGGCGGAACTGGCCTGGGGCTGACCATCTGCAAGCATCTACTGGATCTCATGAAAGGCCGAATGGTGCTCGAGTCAACCTTGGGAACAGGCACAACGGCCACCTTCTGGATCCCCTTCAACAAACCCCAAGGAGCCCAAAAGTCCAAGCTCGTCCAAATCGACCGTATTCCTGACAGACTGCAGTCAGAAATGAGCGTCTCTTGCCATAGCTCCGAATACGACCACACCATGGGAACCCCCCCAGAAATCGGCTCCATTCTAGGCGACAGAGGTCGCCCGGCCTGGAGAAACTCGGCCGCCAACCTCCCAGGTTTATCCCCCCCCGACGAAGACTCCCCACCCCTGGAACGCTCCAGAACCCACATTTTGGTTGTAGAAGATAACGCGATCAACCAGCAAATTGCCATCAAGACCATCCAAAAGCTAGGCTTCAGTGTCACAGCAGCCTGGAACGGGAAGGAAGCTCTCGACTACCTGACCGCCGCGAAAGCAGGGGAGAAGACGAAGCCGGATATCATACTGATGGATGTCCAAATGCCGCTGATTGACGGGTATAAATGCACGCATTTGCTGCGGCATCATTTGCCGTACAAGGCATATGTGAGCAATGTGCCGATTGTGGCGATGACGGCGAGCGCGATTCAGGGGGACAGGGAGAAGTGCAAGAGGGCGGGGATGGATGATTACCTCTCCAAACCTGTCAAGTCGAGGATTTTGGAAAGAATGCTGGTCAGATGGAGCACCAAGGCGAGATCGGCGAGTCCAGGGGTGGGCGGGAGTGTGTCTGACTGCTCTGATTCCGGAGAGCACTGCGACAATGCCGTGATTCCTGGTATACAACTCGACCGCGACGGCGGCCGACCACCACCACCGTCACCACCTCCCCCTCCCCAACCCCCCCTGGCGCAACAGAATCACCATGACCACGACGTGGACGATAAGCAGAGCTTGACTACGCCCAGGCCGGAAACACGCAAGGAAGAGAGCCATTTCCCGGGGTATACAGTTAGCAGTCCGACGTCGAACTCGCTGCAGAAAAACTTGGGGTCGCCTTTGTTGCTGTCGAGGCCGACGAGTAGTCTGGAGGAGGTGCCGCCGGCGATACGGCATTTTGACGAGGATAAAGAGGCGGCGATGCATAGCAGGGATGACAAGCTTGTGGGAGCGGCGGGGATTTTGGGAGGTGCAAAGAGTTCATCGGTGGTGGGGTTGGGGGTGATGGGTAAGAAGGTGGGGGAAGGACTGGGGGAGAGGTTGACGGAGGAGAATGTGGAGAGGCTGAATTTGGAGGGGGGATTGAGGCCGTAGGGGGGAATAAATGAAGAGGGGATTGCTATGGTGTGGGCTCAAGAGACAGGGCACAGTACACGAGGGGGTCAAGGCAACAAAGGGTTGAGGAGATGGGTGTTTAGGGATCCGCATTATAAACTGGATCGGCGTGGAACATAAAAGGGACCATTAGATTCATCATGGTTCTGGATGGCGGTCAAGCAGGGATATAAGGCATGCATAGCCGGCTGGTGGTGGTTTGGGCTTTCGCGGTGTTTGGGTTTTGTGTGTAATTTTGAGCGTGTACATGTGTTTTGCAAGGAGTCTGAGAGTTTTTTGCTCAAGCAAACTTTTTATTATTTGGAAATGACACAGCGTTGATGGTGATTAGGGTAGTGAAGTGGTATGATAATGATATGAGAGACGATGACTGGAGCCTTGTTGAGACTTTCTGAATTCCTTTTTTAAAATGACGTTGAGAGGGGGGAAGATGTCGGAATAAATCCTGTTCGAGTGTGAAGCGACTCTTGTGTTTGCACTTTTGACTTCGGGCTACAATGGCCAGCTGGTGGACATTCTCGTCATTTTTTCCGTGTTGGGTGACCCAAGACGATTCTCCATGCCAACGTGAACATGAGAAACTGAGAGAAGACGGACATGACGGAAAAAGAAGGACGATGGAGCTCGGGATCGGCAGACGTTGCGATAACTGTGATCTCTAGATAACGAAGCAGACCTCTTGGGAAAGACGAAGAATGGGAATGTTGTTGCTGGGGGGGGGGGGGGGTGGCGCGCGCACGAGGCCATTCTAGATAGGCCTACCGCTTCCTCCTTGCGCGGTTCCAGAGAGAACTGGCCGCGTGTTCAAGTTGGAACTCTCTTCATCACCCATTCAGGTACATGTCAGCGACAAAAGAGCGCCCGAAAATGTCTAATTATTAAAATGGTATCTTGATTTTGAAGGGTGGAAAAGTTGGGATGCTTTATTCCTGCTCCTCCTCCTCCTGCCCGTCCAAGTTCACTTGCATACCATGCCATTTGCGCAGGCTTAGATGATAGTTGCAAACAGAGCAGCGCTTGCAAACGATATTCTTTGCCAAGGCTAGGATGAAGATGAAGAATTATGACATGACGTGGTGGCATGATGCTGTCGGAACCAAGGTCCTCTTGCTGTTTAGTAGACACTAGGTAGTCTTGACAGCTCGACTACCTAAGCTCAGGTAGGTACCTCCGTTTACAAAGTCATAAGCCATGGCCACAGCCACCTTGAAAGTCCTTTTATGGCCTATTTAGATTACATGCCAGCCATAGAGATATACACCAGCCACAGAGATAATCTTGATATCTTTATTTATATATACAATTATCCTAGTAACACCCCTATCAATAATGCTACCCCTTTAACTCCCCCCTACCACCATGAACAATCCCCCCCCCCCCCGTGTAGGGGATGAAACGCTATGCAGCCTGTTGTCCTGCATCCTTTGGTACTTTTCAATGTCTCTACTCCCGCCAAGCCGTTGCATGGCGATGGTTCAAAGCAATGTGTCCCCTAATTGCGTTCATGTGTTTGTGGTGTTGTGTCTGCCCAGCAAGCCAACATATAGGGGTAAACAAACCCTAAAAACCTAAACTCCCTGCTTAAAACCGAGTTCCCTGACCCTTAACCCTAAACCTTTATCCCCTTTGGGTAATATTCCCCGGGGGCAAAACTCCCTTTGGTATGGCTAATGGCTAATAATGTACAATATGCTCGCAGTAAATATGTGGTGAGAAAGACGAGTTGGCGACGTGACGAAATTATCGGTGTCTGCCCCCTTCTTCCTTTGCAATGGTAATGGTGAGAGCGACAGTTCATGAATTGGCAAAATGCTAAGCTCAGCGCTGTCGCTTTCCCCTCGCCGCTCGTCCTCTTGTCGCCTTGGCGGCGGAGGTAGTCGTGGCATTGGTAGGCGTGGCCGCTGCGGCAGCATTATTGCTTCTCGAATCTGCAACCTCCTCCCTCAACCCTTCCGGAAGACCGAACTCCGCCTCTGCAACGTCAGGGACAGCGACGCCCCAAGCAAGAACAGGGTTCCTTCTCGCGCTTATCCGGCGGCGGTTTGCGTTGAGAGCAGCGTCGCGTTGGTGTTTCCTCGCGAAGAAGGATGTGAATTCCTTCTCCTGCTGTGGCGGGGCAGGGGAAGGCTCGACAGTGGGCGCCGTCTTGGCTTGTGAAGGTGGGAGTTTCGAAGGACGGATGCGCTTCTTAGGTGGAGGTTTCGACTTTGATGACGACTTCTTGACAGCAGCCGCAAGGGCCTCTTCTCGGAGTTGCTTGGCGACAGAGGCATCAACATCGCTTTCCTCGACGTCATCTGGCGGTTCACCGTCAAGTTCGTCGTCGCCCAGGGCTTCTTCTTCGCTATCTGGAACCACCGCGTCTCTCTTCCTCTTCTTGGGCGCTGGCCTCTCGTCGTGACCATTGGTCGAAGTGGCCCGACTGGTGCGAGCAGAGGATTCCTGATCTTTTTCCTCACTTGTAGCCGCCTCTCTCTCCGCCTGGTACTTCGCCTTACGCTCCTTTTCCTGTTTCCTCCTCTTCTCCTCCGCCGTCCATCGCCGGAACTTATCCAGGATGGATTCGCACCCTTTTATGAAGTACTCTCGAGCGGGCTCAAATGTCCTTTTGCGGGATTCCGTCACGCCGCTCACTCCCATGACCCTCAGCCAGTCAGGACCTTGGAGGCCATCGTGGAGACGGACTACTTGATCGCGCTCATGTTGGGCGCGGATTTTCTCGGTATTGCGTACAGAACGCTCTTGCTTCTCCTCTTTCTTGTGGATCGGTTCATAGTATGAATCGGGAAGGGGATCCTTGTTTGGCTGCGATGGGTCGAGCGGCTTCGATTGCTTGGCCAGGAATGCAAAATCGATGCGTTGACAGTCGAAGAGGTCGGTGTACAGGTTATCACCGTAGCTTTGAACTGGGAATGCGAGAGGGTTAAAGGAGTGGGGGGCGGTATCGGAGGCTATGACAATCGGGGTTTCAAGGTTTAGAAGGTCTGGCAAAGGTAACGATGTTAGCAATTGACTGAAGGTGCGTTCAGAAAAGGTTAAAACATACGCTCTTTTTTCGGTTCATTCCCAATGACCTCATCGTACTCGGGAAAATAAGCAGAGAGCTCGCTCTTGAAGCGTGTCGCTTCTTGTGACCTCAGCTTGCGCCCCTGGTCCTTGGCCCTGGTATCGGCGGCATTTGGCTGCAGTCGATCGAGTTCATGCTTGAGACCATTGACCACCTTCTCTTGATGTTTCGTTAAGATGGGCTGCCGTTCAGAGTTGGCAGCGTTCGAGATACTGTTTGTGGAAGCAGATTTCGCTGGCGGGGCTTGCGCTGGTATCGCAGATCGGGGTTGCGATTCCGGTGCCGCCGCGACAGTGGGTTTGGGTGGCGCGTCGGCCGATTCTTTTGCAATTCGGGAGTGGTACGACGACGACCGCGCGGGTATCTCTACCGCAATCCTCGCCTTCTTCGGAATGACGGCATCGCAATTGCTAGTAGAGAGATCGAGATGTCGTTTGCCGTAGGCGCGAGGTGGGCTCAGGGCGAACTGTTTGTTGTTCTGCTTCGCGCCGTTCGTGACAGGGCGGCGATACTCAGTGCCGTTGGAGAGCATCTTGGGGTGTGAGGTGGCATGGAGACCCTCGGCTCGTTTGGAGCGGGTCGCGGAGGATGTCATGGCCATTGCAGAGAGTGCCGGTCATGGTCTGCTTGACATGTTCCCTCTGCCGATATAGAGTCGCAAATGACGCTGACTGAAGTTGGGAATTGGAAAGGTCGCTTGGCACCGAGAGCGTTGCTGCGAGTTTTGGGGCCGCTGTGCTGTGACCACTCGTCGACCTGGGGGTTGATGGTGTGGTTTCAATTCAGTCTGGCTGAACAACAGCAAAAAGTCGCTCTGAGAGCGTGTGACCAATTGACTTTTTCAATAGAGCCACAAGATTGTTTATTTTATATTTTTCAATAGCTATACTCTATTTTGGGGTTACTGTTCAGAGGTTAACCGTCCCTATTGTTTGGATTGTCGCAGCCACAGCGCCCTCAATTGCGGCAGCGCAGTGCAGATGCGACTGACCCAGCCCCACCTCAACGAGGATGATAGCTGGTCCCAATGGTGACGATTCTATTCATTCAGTCAAGTCAATTGGAGGACAACAGGCGTACAATGGCAGGCTTTGCCGCTCGATGATTTGTGACCTCCAAATGTGAATAGCAGGCCGCCGGGCATGCACCTGACGCACTGGCAACCGTCAAGAAAAGGAGGTCCGTCAAGAAGGCGCAGCTCTGGAGCCAGATTACAGTGGGGCAAAGAGGGGATAATTTGTCAGCCCTCCCTGAGCAGTAACAACCCCAACCCTGAAAAGCGCGATTTGATCTCTCAAGGCTTGGTCCGGCTTTGGCTCGGCCATGCACCCTCGAAATCCGGTCCGGCTTGGCTCGGAGATTTGCTGATCAAGTCCCTTGAACCCCGGTCCGGCGCGGGAGCAACTCCCGATCATAATCTAAAACAGTGCTTTCAGTGCTTCTTGACCACCACACAGAAACCAGTATCTATTCCAAAGTCAGATACCAGATTTTGCCAAAGTTTGTCTCCAACTGCAGCAGAAGACGCCTTGCCATGAGAATATCTACAGGCTCCCAGAACTAGCGCTGCACATCAGTAAAGGGCAGCTCCATGCCAAAATTGATAAGACTCCTCGTTGCCAGTTTGAATCGTATGCTGTAAGCATATCGAGGACATCACCAAAGTCCAGAGCCGCCTCTTTCGCCGAACACGTGAATGGAGAAAGAGGTGAAAGAGAATATCACGACGGAAATTTCTTCGTTGGCGAGGGCCACGACCACCACCAACTCAGCAATAATCCCAGCCGAGATCCCAGACCTTGCCCGCAGAGCGAAGCTGTCTTCTCAGAGTACCAACAACCTCCTTGTCGTGAACTCGATACACTTGATTGCGGATACTTGTCGCCGCGAGGCGCTCTTCTGACAAGTGGAAAACCTACATTTGGCAAGTACTTGGCCTCACTCGCACCGAGTTTATATACGTCCCTGTATTCAAAAGGGGCTATGCCCTCCCTGCCGGCAGCTGTTTGTCGCCGATCAGCGAAGCACTCGCTATATTACAAGTCCTTCTTCTTCTCCGTGAGGTAAACTACCTGAAGAAAAATGTAATACGGATCTGCTGGGTGTCGAAGACTCTGGTTGAATGGGTGGGATGTACAAAGATCAAGAGTCAGCCATTACGAGGAGTGATCTTTGAACTGTAGGTGATGCTTGAAGAGTATGGTGGAAAAGATATATTGTTTGTCAAGGCCAGGGAGAAAGTGCGAAGTCCAGTGATAGAGAGGTTCCAAAAGAATGTCTCTCCCGACAGCCCAACAAATGACATGTATTTGGAACCTTAAAGTTGGTCACGTAAACTTTGTATTAACTGCCAAAAATATACCCAGTAAAAATATCCCCCCATTCCCAATGTTCCCAATCTCAATACTCCAAAAAGTCCGAGCCCCATGACCCACCCGAAGCCAGTCGTCAGTCATGAGTCTCATTATTCCTTTTCTAAGCCCCCCTTCCTCAAGAGTCACAGACTCTCAGTCATGAAACCGGTCATGCAATCTAACACCCCCCATACCTCACCCCCCTCTTCCCCAGCTCCTTCCTTCCAATCGCATCTTCAGGCCAAACCCACCCCCTACTCCTCTTCGCCTCCCTCTTCTCCGCCAACTGTGGCTGCGGCATCCACCCATCCCTCTCCATCGCCTTCCTCCTCGTCCCCTCCGCCGGCGCCCCAATCTCCGCTTTCCAATACGTCTCCCCCGGCATCGCTTCATCACCCGCCAACATACACAATCCCCAAAGCGCCAAACACGCCGTCATCTGCGCGTTCTCCGGCTCTACCCCCTCAAACCCCTCAACGTCATCTGTGGCAGCAAGCTGTACGCTCCCCACCTCCAAGAACCCAAAGTGCGGTGTATTTTCACTTCCATTCCTGACAAAAACGAGTTCGATTTCGGTCAAGATGAAGCCGTACCGGCAGCCGTGCTCGCGCATGGCGTGGTGGAGGTGGGAAAGACCGCGGAGGTACTCGACGCGCTTGACGTTGCCTTCTACGCGCATGCCAGTGTTGAAGCGGTCGAAGGATTTGACAAGACCAACAACACGGGCCGTGGGTTTCCCGCCGAAGATGGCCGCCGCGGAGGCGGAGTCGCCTGGGATGTTGGCGACGAACATGCAGTCTGTGTTCATCCCTGAGTTATGCCCTGCCATGGCTGCGGTGGCGGATTTGGTGGGGACAGAAAGCTGGAGGGGTCTGGTGGAAGACAGAGCCAAGGCATTGTTCAGCTTGGGGAGGTAGTATTGAGTGTAGATGCTGTGGAGGGCAGACTCCGTCTCAGGGTGCCTTTGGCTAGTGGAAGGGTTGGGGAGGAGCGCAGTAGAGAGGGGGGTAGAAAGGCATGATTCAGCGCCGGGAAGGGAGAGAATAGTCTGAGCGTTGAAGTTGGTCCATGGCCGGATTTGTCGGACGTCCCACCAGAAGTGCTTGATGTTGGGGTCGCGGAGGGGAAAGGAGATGCTGCGGACGAGAGATGGCGCTGGGTTGGAGGAGGTGAGGTAGGCGTAGAGTGTGGTGGAGTGCGTCATGTCAGGAATAATGGGGGCGGCGGCGGCCAGCGGGGAAGGGGCCCGTGGCACATACTGCTGGTAGAGATACTGATCGGGTTGAGAGAGATGGGTCTGTGGTTGAGGCGGTGGTGTGGGGCTGCTGCTGGCGCGCCTTGCCGGAACATATGTGGGCATCGAGCGGTAGCCTGTGACTTGGCTGGGGAAGCCGATGTTCTCAACACTGCAGGATGACGCTCTCCGGGAGTGGCTTGTGGCGGGGTCCTGGGCGAAGCTCACAGGAGAGCAAAGAAGAGGTGCTGGGTTGCTGTCATCTGTGAAAGAGACGGAGCTGGAGAAAGAGATGGTCCCCGGGCTGGTGTAGCTGCGGGAGTGTGATGGGCGGTAGGCGCTCTTGTTCGGGGCAGCCGGGGTCGGTGATGTCCTCTGGCGCTTGGCAGCCGGGGCGGCAGCGGAAGGGCCAATGGCTTGATCCTGGCTCCGGATCTTGGGCAGAAGAAGAGGCCCATGAGTCCGGATAGGAGAGCGGGCCGGGGTAGTCCGGCGGGTGCTTGGAGCCGAGACGGGCTCTGATGGTGTCGACTCGAAGGAGTAGACGGATGAAAGTGAGCTGGAGCGAGCATGACCGTGGTTGTAGGGAATCTCCAGAAGAGATGGGTCAAACGTGAAGCTGGGTGGTGTAGCAGGATCACACGGGAATGCGAAGTCAAAGGTGACGTCCCCAAGACTGATGGCGAGCATTGTCAGTTGCCAAGCTCGGTTTTGTTTACTTGAGACTTGTTTACTTACGAGGCCATGGTGACGGTTGACGAGGTAGATTACTAGATTAGTGTAGTTTGAGATAGGGAGACCGGCTCCGTTGGCGTGTATGGGTTGACAGAAAGAGATGAAATGGCTTCAAGCCGACCTCTCCAGAGAAGCCCTTTGTTTCAAAGGAAAGATGACGAAAGACTGGTGATGTCCGATGCTGAAGATGGAAACACGAGAAACGAGAGGCGGGAAAAAGAGGATACTTATCCTCGCCGTAAGAAGTAGGATCACAAACGGGGGATCATAGGCCATGGGTGGCCGGCTGGAGCGGGCCCATGATGCACCAGCCCGACAGGTCCACAAGGACTGGCTGCGGGCGCGATATCTGGAGATGGCGCGGGCGTGTAGGGCGTGTGGGACGTGGTGGGCGTGTAGGGCGTGTAGGGCGTGTACCGCGAAGCGGTCCAAGCCAAGCATGGACATTCCCGCAATCCCACGCTGCCAAAAACATCAGGGCTGCTGTCAAGTCTCTCCCATCCCGGAAGTCAGGTAGCAGCAGGTGGGATGTACATGCAAACATGCCCTACTGGAGCTGCAGACAGAGGTAGCCCTGCTTTCCCAGTGGATGAAAATAAACCTGAAACGCGGAGAACGATGGCGTCCATCCGGAACGATCATGTCACTCAACGTCTGTCGGGCAGTAGTGTCTTCGTAGTGGAGGGAGGAAAGCAGCCACGTTAGAGGTGGGTGGTGAAGCAGAGGGTGGTTCTGAATAAGAGGTACGTACCCGGCTGTGGCCCGTGCTCGGCGGCTCTTCAATGTCAGATGGAACCACACAAAGAACAGAGATTGCTGGGAATAATGGCTTGGCACAGCGCTAGTTTGCGATCTTGTGGCACGGCCTTGCTTGCCCTGCCTGGCACACGTTTGACCGGTGCGAGATTCAGACCTCGAACGGACAAAGAGGTTGAAAAGCTTGGGGTGGCCCAAGCTCCTCCCACAAAGCTCTCCACCGCCTCCGCATTTCCACCCCAGCAGAGCTTCTTTCAACCTCAAGTTCCTCACTACCATAAACAGCGAACAAGACCCCGAGAATTTTTTGAAAAATGACTTGTAGATGCACGACCACGCTCTGTGATAGGCCCGAGAGCTCCTTCATGCAGCGTTTATGAGTCATTCAAATTTAGACACATGGTCTTGCATTGGAGCTTGCGCAACGGTCCATCTGGCCAGCTGCCGGGCGCCAATCGTTCGGTGTGGGGAACGTCCAATGTTCCTGGTTCTGTGCTGCCATTCGACGACACGCTGCCGCCGCGCTTTTCTCTTTTCATGGTACGTACTACCCAACCACCGTCACGCTTTTTGTTGAACGTGGGCGCGGTTTTTGGCGACTCGAACCACGACACGGCCACATCCATCGCGACGAACATCTGATATGGACAGGCGAGAACAATTCAAGGCTGCAGGATTGCCATCTAGAACTGGTCAGCCACGCTTGTGGCTTTCTCGGCGAATTCATTCATACAACGTCGAACATACAACCCCGCACTTGAGTTCATATCAACTGCACGCTGGATTCGGCCAGCACATGATATTGGGCATCTGGACCTAGCTTCACTTCTAACCCTTGAACCCTTGGGCATCACGTCCGCCTCACAATTCCCATAGTCTGGCCTGGTGATTTCCTGTACTAATTTTGGGAATAGGCTTAAACCATGCTTGTAGTTGCGGATCCCGATCTCCCTTTCCTTCAACATTTGGTCATGGACTTGGGTCTCCCTGGGCACAAATCACACTAGAGAAGCGAGCGCCTGCTGAGATTGCCCTGTCTTACGAGTGTCCGCCGTAGCAGCCCGTTGAGCGGTTGCGGATATGAGACCAATATCGGTCTTGACTACCAAGTACTTAGGTTTGATGAAATAGCCGCCCGGAGAGATCCGCCTAGCTCACTTGACGCTTGACATCGCAAGCGCCCACAACCGCTCATCTTCCCGCTTCCGCCCGTGTGTAACATCTGACAAGTGCTACGACGATCTGTTAGCATGAACTGCCGTGCCACCACGTCCAGCGCTAACAATTCCAAACCAAGCTTTGTTAAGCTGTGCTTTGTGAACAGCCGCCGTGGTCAATCAGATCAGCTTTCCCCCCTCCTTTGGCGGCCGCAACATTTCAAGCAGTTGAGGTGGCTGAACATTTCAGTAGCCGCCAGAACGCCAGACCGAATCTCCGACCCCGGAGTTTCTCAGGTTTGTCCTTCCGGTCTCCGATTTCAACTCCTTTTTCTTGTGAACGGTCTTGCTTGAACTTGACGCAGGGTCCCTTTTGCACCGCCTCACCGGGCGCTTATACCTACTCACCTTTTCCTCAGACTCAACCAACTTATGAGATCCGCGGAAGACAATTGTCCGGAACCTCTTACTCTTTTCTCGATACTTGTTCCCTTGAGCACGAGATCCCGTGACCTCGCGATCTTCTGGCGTTCCTGTCGCGGCCCAGTCGTGTGCCCGTGATTTTGCCCCTCGTCCCGATTTGCCCCTCATCCCCTGTCACCGCGCTGCAGGAAGTCAGCCAATTACACCCGCGGAAGTATCCACACCACGTGCCTTGCACCTGTCAAGTTCGTGTTTCGGTCCGTCGATTGGCTATAGGCCGTCCACCAAACCTCCCAAGACTATCCTAACCAGCTCAACACCACATGCAACCTGCAGAAAAATAAGAGTCATAATGTCGGAGAGACAGGGACAGATCTTGTTCTTCTAGATCAGTTTGTTTTCTGCAGGTGGAAGCTAGCTGCATGTTTCACCGTTTCAGATGCTTCGTTTCTCCGGACCATCGGGCCAGAGAAGGAGTCATTCATCACCAAAGCGGACAAAATGTTTCGTTTCATCGGCATCTGCCCGGTAGATAGTATTGGGCAGGAATATTTACATGGGAAGAGGGGAAGCAGCTGGGCAAGGTAAAGTAGTATATGACTCACTGGACTTGCATATGTAGGAAACATGCCGACGTACATGAACTACAGCACTGGCATATGAAGCCTCACTCGTGTCCGAATGGGGAAAGTGTGATGGGGTTCTGAGTTGTCGTTTGGTTGAGGCTTCCTATCATGGGAGTTTTCTCGTCACAACTCCTCAGGACTGAACATGAAACACCACTAGATCAGGATTCTGGATCTGATTTTGAGAAATCCCTCACCGCAACATGTCAAGGTAAGCTCTAGGCTCTGGTGCCCACACAGCGAAGCTGTCTTTGGTTCATATGAACGGCACTAACCAGACTCCGGATCTGATCTTGATCCCTCACCGCAACAAGACAAAAGTGAGGCCTGGGCTTGGTGTCCGCGTAATCAGCCAACACAAATACAACCGGCCTGGAACTTTTAGGCATCGAAATTAAAAAACTGATATACCAAAAGAATCCCGTGGGCTAGTTGAGTAGCAGGCCCGGTGGTTTATCTGTCTTGCCTCCTACATTCAAATTCTCTCCCATTTACGCGGTGTCTTGGTACTTCTCTATGACTAATGTTATTCCCAAGTGTGCAATCACTCTAGTCACTCACGAAGCCATCATGAGTATCGGCTTGGAAGACCTGACTAGCTCCTATGGTGGTGTTGTATTCTGATTCATGTTGCTGTGGTGCTAAATGTTGTAGTCTTGGCAATATTTTGTCTCGGCACTATGCGGCCATGTTGTTAACCGCCATCTGCTTGCCTCTCAGGAGGCTGAACTCTTCCCAACCTCGACTTTACACATGAGCGGTTTAGATGTTAAAAACTCTCGAGAGCTGCCAAAGCCAATGTCCGCAACGTTGGGGGCATTTTCACAGCTCAATTAAATCATCGTTGTCCTGATACATTCTTACACCATTGTTCTGATTTCTCGGGGGGGGGGGGGGGGGGGGGGGGGGGGGGGGGGGGGGGGGGGGGGGGGGG